>JARACY010000404.1:0-97562 GCA_029255725.1 Scrobipalpa atriplicella
AAATGGATATATATCACATTTTGGATATATATCGGATATATATCATAAATATCCGATATTTTGATATTTATTATAAATATCGGATATTTTCGAACCCTGTGTTTACACAATATTTCGCTAATGTCAATAGATGGCACTGCTAAGTAGCGCTGTACGCAGTTTATAAGGGAGGTTATCAGTCCTCTTTGTTTTATTCGTCCATGCTACTAAATCTATAAAATGGGCATAGGTTCTGTGTCTGAAAAGAAGTCCTGCACAAATAGCTAATTTAATAGGATTAGTTGTCTTATCCGAAAATCAGTTAGAACGCAGGTTAGAAGGACAAATTAGATGAAATATTTAAGTTCAATTAGTTTTTTTTTTCAGGTTCGTCTGTGCGACTGTCCTGGTTTAGTGTTCCCCTCCACAGTGCCTCGCCCCGTACAGATCCTTATGGGGTCTTACCCCATAGCGCAGTTGAGGGAACCTTACACCACTATTAGGTAAGTTTAGGACCACCATAGAGGAATATTATTGAATTTAGAGCGACAGGCAGAAAAACACATGATAGAGGAAGCTCCATACAATAATATTTCTTGAGATTCATTACAACGCAACGCCGTCTAGTGGCAATACTGAGAACTAATTAGCGCCATCTAGTTCGGTATACATCTTTGTTGGTAGTTCAGATCGTTTCGACTAGATGGAGCCACTATTAGGTATATCCACAAAAGAGTAAATGGAGCTAGCGCTCCCTTAGGGAGCGGCAGCGACTTTCTCTAATCAGTGGGTATATCAACCACTATGTAGAGTTTAGTATCACATGTTCGTCTGTGCGACTGTCCTGGTCTAGTGTTTCCCTTCCCTCCACGGTCCCGCGCCCGGTGCTCATATTGATAGGGTCTTACCCCATAGCGCAGTTGAGGGAACCTTACACCACTATTTAGTCTGATTGATTTCATATATTTAGTTTTAAAAACCGTTATGGATTAAAAGGAAAATGTAATGGCGGTGCAAATATTTTAAGAGTATATTTGTCTTTTCTTAACAAAACATTTATATCGAAAAAATCAAAAAATAAACACGTTTTGTGCAAAACACAATTGATTAATCAATAGAGTCTTCCGTGTAAAGAAGCGTTTTTTAGCCAGTTTCAGCGCCCTCTGCAGGAACTCACAAGTATCGTCCAAAAAATTCCCATTACTTTTTTAAATATAAATCTAATTTTTCCAGGTACATGGCAGAACGCCTAGACCTGCCGAAGTTACTTCGTATTCAGCATCCGGATAATGACTCCAGCTGGTCCCCCCGCGATATCTGCGATGGATGGGCGAAGAAAAAAGGCTATTTGACAGCTAAGGCAGCCAGGTCAGTTTAATTAATGTGCCCTATCGTTGTTATTTCACTGCAATTAGAGACTTTCAGATGACAGAAAATAGTATTTTTATTCCCGATAGATGTAACTTACTTTATTTCATCTCATCAAAGCCATCCTCAGAATAAGAACTCCTTAAAGATTGCGCCGGTAGGGCAAAATATTTTTGATAAACTGTATAATGGAGTACAAGTAAGGAGTTTTTATTCAAAGTAAAAAACAAACCTCTTGAAAAAGTTCCATATCGTAACAAAGTTATTTTCACGTTGATATAATTTATGCGATTCCAGATGATGATTATAATAATTCTGTTAGTTGGGCGAGAGTAATATTATGCCTAGCAGCAAAAAAAAACGACGAAAATAATGTTCTTTTAGATTTGACATTATGGTATGTCAATTTGAGTCTAAAAAATACAAAGAGTTTATATTCTAAGGGAGCATTGTCTCTTTTTTTTTAATGAAATAAGAGCATCTAATGTGAATTTTTGAACTAAAATTTTCTGCTGTCAAAAAGTCCCTAATTATAAAAGACATAGTACAAATAGTTTTTATTCTACACAAGAAACCAAATCTTATGTTACGTTGTGACGTCACTCGGGTACAGTTACTTAAATTATGAAATAAAAATAATGGCTGATCTAAAACCGAAAACCATGAAATTAGTTTTTTTTTTTTAATTACGTAAAGATTCAGAAAAAAATATAAAACAAATGTTTTTTTTTTTAACTAGGCGAATTACTGTAATATGCAGATTTTCCGCTTCGGCCGATTAGGAAACCGGAGTTTGTAAACCAGTTTCCTAAGAGGCTTTCTTTATCCTCATTTTACTTTTTATCGGGTCTATTCGCGATAGATTTTGGTGGTAAATCATAGGAATTTACCTGGTTCCAATAAAAATTATTAAGACAATATGTGGGTAGTGTAACATCTAGCTGCCCATCGCCCTGATGACATCTCGCTGGATCTTCAGTCGACCCGCGACCACGACAATTGAAACATTGTTGAAACGTCGGGAACCAGGTAAATTCCTATGATTTACCACCAAAATCTATCGCGAATAGACCCGATAAAAAGTAAAATGAGTGTAAATAATCGTGAGTCCTTAAAAAGTTATATTTCTTTATCCTCGTACGTAACTTCAGACATCTTTTTTGGATATTCATTACAAAACTTCAATTCGAAATAAACAAGCAACAAACACGTGAAACCAATATCCGAGGACAAACGTCAGTTTTGACAGAGCGCTCACAGTGCAAACGCTCCAAGACGTGGACGGTGTTATCGCATCGCAAGATGGCGGACTTGATAAACGCGACGTTGGCGCGCTGATGAAGTTTCGGAATGCTATGTCAGCCCGCCATAATCGATTATAGCGATCGCGATCGGAACGCGCTGTAATTTAGCATGTCTCACTGAAGCTTAAATACATAGTTTAAAAGATAATTTGGTTTAAGTTGTTATTGAATTTACTGAATTTCATGACCTATATTAACGACGGACTCTTCGAGCAATATGCTAACGCCAATAGGTTATGCCAGTATGCTAATAGGTTTTGCTCGCATTTTGACCTTTTATCGGAGGTACGCTCTCTAGTATGGCGGTTGTCAGTCCTGAGTAGTTAGTCCATGCTAATACTTCTTCTTCTTCTTCAAGAAGAAGATGCTAATACTGACTTATTTTCTTAGATTTCTTACTTCCATGCTGGACTGGGAGTGATAGAAAAACGTAGAATGTGCCAGCTGCGTCTCCTCCCGGGCATGCTGTAAAAATCAGCTAAGGGATTCGAAGGTTACAGTGTATTGCAATTTAGGCGATGGGCTGACAACCTGTCACTATAGCAATATACATAATCATCATCTGTACTTGTCAGACGTGGCGGAACGACCTTTGTTTAGATCGTTTTTGCTTTGCCTACCCCGTTAGGGATAAAGGCGTGATCTTATGTATGTTTGTTTCTTAGATTGGATACGTACCGCGCGGCGAACAGTCTGCTGCGTATGGCGCTCGCCGGACAGATCTGTCTGTGGCTCAGACCACCCGGCTATACGAAACATAGAGGTAAAGATATCCGTCATTTTCCTTCAGACAACAGAAACGGATGGTGTAGTGGATAGGGCCGCGGCCTTCTGTGCAGAAGGTCGTGGTTCGAATCCCACCACGTACCAATCTGTTTTTCTGTTTTCGAATTTCATAATGTACGTTTATTCGGCGCTTTTACGGTGAAGGAAATCATCGTGAGGAAACCTGCACACACCTACGAAGTAATTCAAAGGTTGTGTGTGACCTAATCTAGGATTGGGTCTGGTTTCTGGTTTATTCAAGTAGATAAAATAGTGTATGAAGCTGCACATAATTAGGTATTTCGCTGCGCTCATTTCAAAAAACACACTCGCATTGTAAAACCCTTCGTTATGTAGGAGCTTCATAAACTACTATTATCTTATTCTTTATTTAATCTTCATAATATTTCCGCAGAACGTTTCGAAACATCCGAAGAGATCAAATACATAAGATGGGTGCAAGCGCTCAGCGACGAGACACAAGACGAGGTTCATTTCACGTCAGAGTCAGAGGGAGGCGACGAACCCGGTTCCTCAGGTAAATAACTTACATTTGTTCTTTTTATCGAGTGGGTTTTTCGAGTCAATAAACGACCCGAAGAACTCTGGTATCAGAGTTTTAAAACCGCCTAATAGCACAGCTAATAGGCCTCTGACATGGCTGTGTAACGACCACTATCAAAGACAGCGACCGGGACCGACGGCTTAACGTGCACTTCAAAGCACGGAATCCTTTTTCTTCTAGGACAATCAGGTGATTCAGCCTGCAATCAGCCACTCACTATAAGAATAATTTAATTTCAGGATCAGAGGGAGGTGATGATGATGGTGATGATGGATCTGGATCCGAGGATAACAGTGATGATGGGCAGAATATTCAAGCCATGGCCAATAAGTTCGCCGCTTTAGCTGGGGATGAGTGAAATAAATGTTATAGGACAAATCTAGTGATTTTATAAAATTACTTCTGGTCAGTGTTATTCCTTCCAACTATGCATTTATTACTAAACTAGCGGACCCGGCAGACTTCGTCCAACCCAGAAAAAACAACTTTTCCCGTGGGAATGACACACTTTCCCGTGGTAAAAGTCAGGTAAAAACCTTCCTCATGAATCACTTTATTTATTTTAAAAAAACCGCATCAAAATCCGTAGCCAAGTTTTAAAGATCTAAGCATACATACAGACATACATACAGACAGAGGGAAGCTACTTTGTTTTATACTAGCACCTATTAGTGTTAAGCTATTTCATTGTTGAATGTTATTATAATACTGGGTGTAAGGGACTATAATTATACCTACCTAAAACTGAAAGGGGTTGCTCAGTCGACGAAACTGAACAACTTTCACAGAGTAATGAAAAATATTTTTTTGGCTTCTTCATACAAATTGCTGTGGATTCGGGGACAGCACGACATAACTGAATATTGACTAATACTGTTGCTATCTTTTTCAGGGTAGAAAATGACAGGTGACCATTTTGGTCGAGGTTTAGTAATATTGTGCGCTACCGAATGAGGAGCCAAACTAAAAGCTAAATACAGATGGCGCTCTGGGCGACTGTACCTTATTTCGTGTCAATGTCACATGTGTATTGCGATTTTATCAGTTTTTTTAACATAAACGATATTTTTTTCAATATAATCACTTTCTTTGTAATGCGCTGAACACATTCAACTTGCATCACTTGCATTGAAGTTTTTAATACGTAATTTTTTTTCCCACTGTCTCTCACTGTTTTCTTTATTTGTAATCTTTGGAAAACAAATGAATTCCCCTATTTTTGCAATTAAATGCACTGCATTGTGGCATTTACTGATAATATTCTAAAAATATTCAATTTGTTTACAAAAGTTGGTACAATTTGACAGTTCTCAAGGTACAGTCGCCCATGCGACACCTAGCGGGAGAAAAAGGCAGTTTTCCTCCCAATTTCCCACCAATGGGTGTCGATTCGAAAATCACTAATTCTTGACAATGGTCACCTGTCATTGTCTATGCCTCCGTGGTCTAGTGGTCTGAGCCATGGGCTCTCGATCCGGAGGTCCTGGGTTTGGGGGGGACACAAAGTTGATATTTGGAAAATTATCACTTTATAAGATTTTCCCCAGTTTGGTTAGGACATTGCAGGCTGAATCAGCGCCTTTTCTTCAGTTCTTGAACTTGAACAAATGGTCCTTCGAGCCGGAACATTTGTTCAAGTAGACAGTAGTTTAGGTGTAGTACTGATGAAAAGGCGCTGATGAATTGATAGCATTGTTTGCCGTACAAGTAGTCATTTTGCATAGGAAATTAAATTAGGACGTAGTGTTATTTGCCAAAAGAATTTTATTTTTAAAAAGTTGTTCAGTTTCATTACTCGACCACTTTCTGTTTTCGATACACCATCCGCTATACCCTTTATGCTATTTATTAACGCTTATTTATATTATATAGGGTGTAAACAAAATTACTGCGTTCCTTTAAACCACATGTTCTACTAATGTACCAAACAACTTTCCCAAAGAACAAAAATATTAGCTCGAAAAATAAATTCGCCTTATTCATACAAAAATGCTCGCCAAATCTACAAGTTTGTATGGAATAGGCATTTTTTTTTTCGAACTAAAATTTTTCTGCTTTGGGTAAGTTGTTTGGTTATCATTAGTAGAACATGTAGTTTGAAGGAACGTGCAGTGCACCTTTCTCGCAGACTATTTAATGTTATACGTATTTGTGCTAAATGAATAAATAATTTATTGTATTCTGTCGTTTTATTTTTAAATTAAAAAGTTGAAGAACACTGAGTCTGTTAAAAAAAAAAATGTCACTGTCACTATAGCAATATCAATCTGGAATAACCTCTATTTTTTAAGTCTCTTTTTTTAGGTCGTTTACGCTCTGCCTACCCCATTAACGGATAACATTACATAAAATATAATCACGCCTTTATCCCTAATGGGGTAGGCAGAGCGTCAACGACCTAAACAGGTCGTTCCGCCACGTCTGACAAGTTTTGAGGGTTATTCCAGATAGATCTGTAGGTACAGTAGGCTGCAGAAGTGCATACCTAGTACCACCTCAAACGATTGAAGTTTTCTTGGAAATCTATGTAGTTATTGAAATATTTATTAAAGAGTCAGACGTGTCTTAACCAGTACTACAATATTCTGAGACAATTTTATTAAAATCATTGCTCACTATTGTAAAAACGCGTTTGCGGTGGCCCTAGGCATGCTATTTTGCAGCCTACTGTACATTGCTATAGTGACAGGTTGTCAGCCCATCGCCTAAATTACAATACTGAAACCCTCGAATTAGGGATAACGGCGTGATTATATGTATGTTGGTACCCCTATATATATATGTTACACTGTAATAACCCTCAAAACTTGTCAGACGTGGCGGGGAATGACCTTTCGGTCGTTTCCGCTCTGCCTACCCCATTAGGGATAAAGGCGTGATTATATGTATGTATGTATTTGTTACGCACAATCCACGAAATTTCCTTTTATTTCGGCCAATGAGCTGAAACAACCATTCCGCCGACCTGTTGTTGTACAATTTGATTTAACATCATCATCATCTCATCATCTTCCTAGCCTTTTTCCCGTATTACATTGAAATTCGAAAACCGAAAAACACTATTTGGTACGTGGTGGGATTCGAACCACGACTTAATGACTCGGTCAGTAAGAAAATTCATTTTTACTGTTAATTTTCCTTCCAACATGTCTTTTTAAGTATTGGTCCTAGAAAAAAAATTGTATCACGTTTTAGTACAGAATTTTATAAGCTTTTGTTTAGCCATTGCAAGTTTTCTCCTAAAACGCACCATTTTTGATATATAAGCGAAAAACGTAAAAATGGGACCTAATTGCCCTGATATTTATTTTTTCCCAAGGGTGCCAGTTTGGCATCACTCGGAATATAATAATAAAATCAATCATAAAATGTTTGCCGGACCCTTATTCAATGTCATAGAGCTTGGCAAACAGATTATTCTAGGATTTATTATGTGTATAGAAGAAGGTTTGAGAAGATTATACAAGTTTCATCCCGATCCGTCCAGTGGTTGCAACGTGATTAAGTAGGTAACGAACATTCCAATAATAAAACTTTTAAGCATCCAATATTTCATATTTTATTATTAAATTAGTAGCATGATTATCAACATCATGTCATGATCAATATCATCATAGCCATCTAGAAATCAAAATTTTGTAATCAAATCAATAGAGTATCATCAGTTTGAACGTCGGCTGTGAAAATATGCAGAAAATTTATGTAGTAGTATTTATATTTTTATTGATCTGTAAGTATCAAATTAGTTGGTTATTAGAAAGGAATGGTACCTGGAGCATGGCCCTCGTAAGGACGTGGGTTCGAATCCGATTACCCATGGGACCGACGGTTAGATCCGTTCTTCCACCGCCAAGAATTAGCTTAACACGTTAGCTGCTAAGTTACTCTTTGGTAAAAAGCGCGTATGTATTCGCACTTTTAATTCTGTGCTTGTGACGCGGGCACAGAATTAATATAGTTCTACAACGCGGGTTTATGCGCAGTCGCTACAGTAAGCTCCACCCGCGTGGTAGGATTCTAGCAGTCAACGTGTTAAGGCAAACGTTTGACCGAAGTGATCATTTTTGTATGAAAAAGTCAAAAATATATTTTCATTTTTTTAAAGAACTTCCATGTGAAAATTGTACAGTTTCCTTGACAATCCGTTTACGAGATCCTACCAGGGTGGAAAGTATCACATTTCGGACTGACGATCCCGATGACCAATGTGACTAGCTGGTGTGACTATTGTGCCCTCTGAAGCACTGAATAGTCTTTCTTGCCAAACTCGTGCCAGTGATTGTAGCTAACCTAAACTCACAAGGTAAAATTTTCAGCAATCATATATCCCATATCATCAAGACATCCCCGCTCGAGGTTCACAAACCTGGGATATAGCCGAGAAACTACGCCAGTGGTCAAGAATACAGATATATACTTCATACATTTGAACTACAGGCGGAATGATGAGAGAGCAAATATTTGATGATGAAAACGTAGTGTCTACCCCGCAAAGGATTTAGGCGTGCTTGTATCTTGGTATCTAAATATAAATTTAGCAATTTTTCTTATGAATATACCGGGTAACGGTAATGAACAACTTTCACCATGATAATTTTTGAGGAAATTGATAAAGAATGATTTTCCCATACAAAATAAAATGACCACCTCGACCAGAAAATTTTGGGAAAGCAATTTTTTTTCTTCATTTCCCAAAAGAATTCCTGGCGTAAGTTGTTCAGTTTCGAATCCCTTACATTTCACCCATGATTGTACCTTGGTATGTAAAGATAAATCTAGGCATTTTTCTTATGAACATACCGGGTGTAAGGGACAGCGTCCCGCAAACTTATAGGGGTTGCTCAGTCAACGATACTGAACAACTACCACCAGGATTTTTTTTCAGGAAATGAAAATAAAAATTTGCTTTTTCATACAAAATGACCACATTGATCAGACAATTTGTATGGAAAAGCTAAATTTTTTTTTCATTTCCTGAAAAAAAATCCTGGTGATATGTGTTCAGTATCGTTGACTGAGCAACCCCTTTCAGTTTGCGGGACGCTGTCCCTTACACCCGGTATAGGTAATCACCTCACGCCTGTACTCCTTACGAAGTATCTAGTGTCAACGGTCTTGTAATAAAGAGTCTTTTTTTTTGTAGTCTTTTTTAGACGTATTTTAGATGTGACTGTGAAGTGTATTGCTGTAGTGATCTTATAAATATGTTGCAAATCGCGCTGTTAAATATTTTTCGCGTTATGATTTCCTTCGTTTTATCTGTCTGTGGTAATACGCAAATAGCGTTCTGCCAAAGTGAAAAAAAAAAAACCTTTCTGGGTAAGTAAATAAAACAAAATGTATAAAATTTCGTATTTTTATTCTCACTCTTAATATTAAATAAGTATCCTTATTATGGCAATTTGTAAATAAAAAGTAAAAGGTTAAAGCTATAATTATTTAATTTAAAATTAGGATTATATAAGAAAAATAATTTCATAATCGTACATAATATTGTGTGTAAGGCTAACAGCTTCCCGCAAACTTATATGGGTTGTTCAGTCAACGAAACTGAACAACTTTCACCAGGAAATTCTTTCAGGACTTGAAAAAAAAAATCGATGTTCCCATACAAAATGACCACCTAGATCAGATAATTTGTCGCAAAAGCAAAAAAAAATAAACCTGAAAGAGTTTTCTTGTGATAGTTGTTCAGTTTCGTTGACCGAGCAACCCCTATCAGTTTGCGGGAAGCTGTCCCTTACACCCAGTATAAGGCGGTAAATACATTGAGATAACAAGGCTTGGCGTATTTTAAAATTTGATTTCCATCATTTAAAGGAATAAACCATAGTGTAAGTAGATTTATTAGGAATGTCAAATACATGTGTTTATTTGCTATCCTGTTCTTATGTCAAAGTTAAGAAACTGACAGCGCCACAAATTTTTTTTTTTTTTTTTTTTTTTTTTTTTTAATGGCTTCTGCCCAGGGGAGCAATTTTGCCAGTGTCAGGGTTGGAAAATGCTCGGAAGATCGAAAGGAAAGCCAGATAGTCGATTTTATTTCAAAGTGATGAGGGTGAAATAGGAGGGATACCTAATGAGAACTTAACGGGAAAGGGTAGGGGCTACAGAATTAAAGTCGTACAAGGATCTTTTGGCGCTTGGGTGACATTGACAGGAGCTTTTTTTGGGCTTCGTTTAGCTTTTTCGAGAAATAAGCTACAGGTTTTTCACATCCATCAGTTTGCATCTATTTCAAAACAGCTCGGACACTCTCTATACAACATGTAACAGAAAGGGTATATACATCGTGAAATGTGTGAATCTACCCATGAAACTGAACAACTTTGACGGCATCAGCCGATAGAGCATTTAGTATGGGAAGTCAATTTTTTTTTCGTATTTCGACCTATGTTCCTTAGGGAAAGTTGTTCAGTTTCATTGGTAGATTCACACATTTCACGATGCATATACCCTTTATGTTACATGTTGTATAGAGCCTCTATAGAGAGTGTCGGAGCCCAAAAAGAGCTCTTGTCAATGTCACCCAAGCGCCAAGAATATGTCGCGAGAATTGACGTCATTGAATTTCGATTTTGTTGCTTTTAGTTTAATAAAATTGATTAAGTACAAGTTATTATTTTACCTTGCATAGTCTACAATAGAGTTGATGAGGATGTGGTTATGAGGATGCGGATGAGGGAGTATTTAAATTGATATCTATTTTTTGTTTCGTAAATGTGTTCTTGCTATATTCTTCGCATCCTGTTTTCTGAATGATGGTTATGATTGATTTATTAGAGATATATTTTGACTTTATGCTATGAGGATGCGGATAGCGGGTGAGGTAGTGTAATAATCCACAAGACCTCATTTTTCATTAGGTACTGAAATAAATATACAGTTTCGAAGATTTTGTGATGCGTAACAAACACGGTATATATTTTTTTGGATTTTTTAATACAATATTTTTTGAGTTATTTAAAAAAATGATTTTTTGGACAGAGTTCGGTTTTCTGTCACAATATCCTTTGCCTATTACCTATGCATACGAAAAAAAAAAACTGTCAATCAATCAAGTTGTCACTTTTTTTTTTGTTTTTGGCACAAGGTTCTTGGCAAAGGGAAAAGTTACACACGGATGAACTTTGTGACTTACGACCTTTTAGAATAAATCGTATTTCAAAAAAATATTTCTCTGGAAATAAAGGATAATTCGACAAAGTTACCTACAATGAAAAGTCTCTAAAATAGTGATAATCTATCCATAAATCAATTAAAAGTTTCATGTTAAAATAGTGAGGTGTCATGGATTGCGGATCATCCGCATTATGAGGATGCGGATGCGGAACCCTCATCAAACCTAGTCTACAATCTATGAAGGCGATTTATGAAACCGTTATGCGACTATTTTAGCCAAGGTTATGTATAATAGCGACCGGCTGAGTCATATGCGTCATATCTAACGATGGGTAGAAATGAGTACGCGTTGGATCCATCTCGAAAGGTTCTTGTTTCTTGACGGGCGGCTGGCGAGATTGTTGCTGGAACTAAAAAGATAAACATTAGTAACATGCAAACAGTGTGAAAAGGGGATGTAAACTTTTTGTATGGAGCCTACCATACTGTGAATTCCGACCCTTATTTTTTTTTTAAAAAACATCGCGGCGCAGGATCAACCCTAAACAATTTGATTCTACAAACAAATGGAAATCAAAAATACTTTTTGAGATTTTTGGCTTAAGCGTCACATCACCGAGTTTTTTTTTTTTTTACACAAAGTTTACATGCCCCATCCGCTTACAGGGTAGTCAGACTGGTTGTGGAATGAATGGATGAATTATGAGATTGTGTTGTGATATGGTGGAATATAACACAGCGATATTGTGCAATTACTTCCATGCTGGACTGGGAGTGATAGAAAAACATAGAATGTGCCAGCAGCTGCATTTCCTCCTGGGCATGCTGTAAAAACCAGCTAAGGGATTCAAGGGTTTCAGTATTGTAATTTAGGCGATGGGCTGACAACCTGTCACTATTAGTAATATACAGATCTATCTGGAATAACCCTCAAAACTTGTCAGACGTGGCGGAACGACCTTTGTTTAGGTTGTTTACGCTCTGCCTACCCCATTAGGGAAAAAGGCGTGATTATATGTATGTATGATATTGTGAAATATGGTGAAATGAAGTATATTGATATAGTGAAATGTAAGTCTGCCTAATGAATTAATCATGTTAGGATTATTAATAATTTATTATCTGTATTACGTAGGCGTAGCCAGATTTTAGTTTCATGAGCGAAGCGAATGCAAAATTTTAGGCAGCACATGTGCCGGAACTCATTCAAATAAGAAACAGAAGAGCCCGCAAACTGACAGGGGTTGCTCATTCAACGACACTGAACAGCTTTCACCAGAAAATTCTTTCAGGAAGTGATATTTTTTTTTTGTATGGGAAAGTCAACTTTTTTTCATTTCCTGAAAGAAGTACCTGGTGAAAGTTGTTCAGTTTCCTTAACTGAGCAACCCCTATCAGTTTTTGATACGTTCTCCCTAACACCCGGTATTAAATTACTTCATGAGGCTAGGGAGATGATGATACTGATGAAATATGATCATAATGTATTCCTCACCTTTCCTCTCTTCCCACTAGAATGCATCATCTTAGTATGCTTGTATATGGAAGTCTGCCAGTGAAGGTAGCAGAATAGAGCGAGCATTTGAAATTCTTGGATATTTTACATTATGCTATTGGAATATGATAGTGTGATATAGTGGAATATGATAGTGTGATATAGTGGAAAATGATAGTGCGATATATTGGAATATAATGGTGTGATATAGTGCACTATAATGATGTGATATAGTTGAATTTAATGCTTTAAATTAGTGGAATATAATGCTGTGAAATAGTGGAATATAATGCTGGGATATAGTGGGATATGATAGTGTGATATAGTGAAATAGTGCTTTAGTATAGTGGAATATAAAGATGTGTTATTATGGAATATAAATATAATGCTGTGAAGTAGTGGGATATAATGCTGTGATATAGTGGAATATGATGCTGTGACTGTGATATAGTGGAATAGAATATAATATTGTAATATAGGTAAATCTCACCTTTCCTCTCTTCCCACTAGAATGCATCATCTTAGTATGCTTGTATATAGAAGTCTGCCAAGTGAAGGTAGCTGGACATAGTGAACATTTGAAACTCTTGGTGGTGGAGCGATTGGTGTGCATCGCCCATACGTGACCTTTCAGGCGTTTGACAGTCTGTGGGACAAAAACCTTAAATTAACGTAAGTATTTATTAATGTGATCGAAGGACAAAGAACGGTAAGGACCAAAGGGTCGTAGATCGACCAATTTGTAGACTCAATAGTAAATTTTATATATTTGTATTTTAGATACTAAGTTAGTATAAGACTTGTGAGAAAATAAAACAATTTTATTATTATTATTATTTATTAAAACGTCGTACGACATACGTGTCTTTGATAATTACAGCCTCTGCCTTCTTATAGCCCTCGCCTACGGCTCGGGCTAGCAATATCGCCTCGGCTGTGATGATCAACCCACCGCACTTATATCGTAATGTACCTACTATTTTTTGTTTGAAAGAGGTGACACATTACTAAAAATATCGAAATCACTATATGTGTGCCTATAAAATTTGAGGAGTTCCCTCAATTCCTCATGAATTCCATAATCAGATCCTGGCGAGATTATTATGGGACCACCTGGGAAGTATACTCTTTCAAACAAAGAAAGAATTTCTGAAATCGGTCCAGGCGTTTTTGAGTAATCGGTGAACATACATAAAAAAAAACATCCGCCTCCTTTTGGAAGTCGGTTAAAAAGAAACAGTTGCGCAAGAAAAATAATAAAACGAAACTTTATTATGATTAGATTTTTACGACCCAATAGCTTTCAATTTATTTTTATAACAAAAAAGTGTTAAAGTGGATTAAGATTATTTTCCGTTTGTATGCCAAAATGGCAACTCGTGTGATAGTTATGCATTTGTTTTTAATTCTTATTATTTCTAAGTGCAGAAATTGTAGTCAACAAAAAGAGGGAAGTAAGTACATTATTTAATTTTACCTTTATGTTGATTTTTAGTAGGCATGTTAAGAATGAACCCCAGCGGGACAATTTACTTACAAAAGTAATTCATAACTAGGAAAAAACCGGTAGTATTTAACCTTTCACCTGTGAATCCCCTTTTTTATATCAAAATATTCGAAACTAGCTGGTGCCCGCGACTTCGTTCGCATTAAAGTATGCGAAAGTAATAAGTAAGTTTTTAAATCAGAGAATTTTTCTATCTTGCCCGCTGTAGCTAAAATAAACAATAAAATCTTTGTTTACTGTCCAGGTAAAACTCTGTCAAATGAAAAAAAACCATCAAAATCCGTCTAGTAGTTTCTGAGATTCAATTTCCTGCCTACCCCCTAAGTCGATTGGCGTGATTATTTATATCCTAGTTTACTCTCCACGTGATACTGAGTCAAATAAAAAAGTCCCATCAAAATCGGTCCAGTAGATTCTGAGATTAGCCCGGACAAACAAACTATGTAATAGATTGCGAGTCCTAAAACGCGGTATCGACGTTTTTTCGGCGATATCTGCAAATATACAAGTTCCACCTATGATCGATAGATTGGAACTCGGTACGGTGGTCTTACCACAGAGATTTATTATATGTAGAGATTGCCACCGAAAATACTGAATTGATGGCGCTTCTTTAAGTGCGCGTTTGCCTCCTTGACAGGAGAAACCTAAACAATTAAAGGTGGTTGGTTGGAACATGCATGTTGAGAACACCCACCAAGCGGCTAGATTGAGTTTTCGGTGCTGGGTGTGTGCAGGTTACCACGCCAGCCCCTCCACCGGATCAATTTATGAACAAATGAGAGCAGATCGTAGAGATTTTAAGAACAAGTTGAAATGGTGTTAACAAAATGAGGAGAAAATAAAACTAGACATTTTGGCTACGCAGAGGAAGGAGAATTCTTTTATAAAATTTTGGAAATCAGTTAAAAGTCAGAATTCTTCTAAAAAACTACACGTTTCGGTGGAGTGGTTACAGGATCATGGGGAGATCGCGGATATTATGTTTACGCGTAGATTCAAGGTCCATCCATAACCGGTATGTTACGGTATGTTATTCCAGATCTATCTGGAATAACCCTCAAAACTTGTCAGACGTGGCGGAACGACCTTTGATTAGGTCGTTTACGCTCTACCTACCCCATTAGGGATAAAGGCGTGAATATATGTATGTATTAACTTTGTGTTCCCCCCTGGGATCGAACTCAGGAACTTCGGATGGGCTCCCGGCTCATGGCTTAGGCAAGATATAAATAAGTAGGTAATTTAAAATATCCTTTCTTCCACAGCTACGGAACAAACGCCGGCGAGCCATGGAGCACCTCCTTCTTCGTCTAACACGCGAACTACGCACTTTGCAACAGAGATGAACCGACTTGCTCCCCCTGAGACGCAACTTGACCACCTAAAAGGACCAAGCTCGAGCAGCGCGCAGGCACACTCTACTAGCCCATTTATCACAGGTAGGGCCTCTACCTATATAGTGCGACAGAGACGCAACGATGTCCTGTCTGAGAGACAAACTCTGACCGCCCAAACGTAATTTTTTGTCTGTTACCATGGCTATATCTCATGAACCTTGATAGCTAGACAAATGTAATTTTTATGTTGCTGCTATTGCTATAACAACAAATACTTAAAACAGAATAAAATAAATACTTAAGGGGGCTCCCATACAACAAACGTGATTTTTTCGTGATAGCTAGACAGTTGTACTAGTCCAAGTAATAGCGGATATTAGAGGAAGTTAAGGAGCTTATTAGGGATGTTTTACCATCGGATGATGGGCGTAATTGTACCCAGCTCCATTTGTCATTTCACTAGCTGGTCCTAAAACACATGATAAAAATGAACATTTTTTATTATGACGGTAAAAACATCTCCAATGGATCCTGAGATATTGAGAGAGGTCTCATTTCATACAAATTGCTAGCAAGGGAAGGTCAGGTTAGAGTGGTTTTTTTCCCTCCACTAAAAAAACTAGTGTGGGTCGAAACTACTGACAAAACTGAGTCTGAGTATATTTTGTTAAGGCACCGAAAGATTCGTCCCGGTGATCATCAGCTAAAAAAATATTTTTGTGTGATTTTTTTCCTCCACTAATGAAACTGGTGTGGGTCGAAAGTACCTACTGGCAAAACTGAGTGTATTTTGTTAAGGCACTGAAAAATTCGTCCCAATCCAATCCAATTCGAAAATTAATAGTCAGATTTTGATGCGCTTTGGCACAGAGTACCCTCCTGTGTTAGCATCAAAACAATTTACGCGTTAGTGGATTCCTCGCTTCATTACGGCTTAAGCTGTTATGGAAGAACTTTTGGCACATAAATCTCAATTATATAAAAAATCTCCAAACCAGTTTTCTAAAAAATCGTAAAACCAAAAATATCTGCAAAGGAGATTATGATAAATTGTATCCGATAACCAAAATCCTACCAGTAAAATCAAAATAACATAATTTATTAGTTATAGAAAATTATTATAAAAAGATCATAAAGTTTTTGTTCACAATAAGTAGTAGAAATGTAAGAGAAAAGATTTATATTTGTACAAAAGCTAAAAATTATAATGGCCAAAGAACAAATAAATTCATTATACCCATAGATTATACTAAAAATATTTAATAAATTAGACTTTGTAAGGCAGAATAAAATAATGTCAAAGACAGCTTTAAAGAAAAGACTAAAAACATTTTTTCACACTAACAATATCTAAATGTGTCATACCCATCATCCTCCAAAGCCTATAGTTTTAGGTAATGCTATTTTAATTTAAATTAAAATAATTTATAAATACATAGATACCAAACGTTTAATATAAGATAGATATTTGTTAACCATTATGTAACGAGTGCTACCTTGCCAACAAACTGCTTTCGCAGTTTGGCGAGATTTATATTTTGTAAATAGGTACCTTTTTTGTGAAATAAACAAATAATAATAAATAAACATGGCCTCAACTTTTGGTGATTAAGTTTTGTGCCTAACTAGATTTATCTTTGTCAAGACTAAGCCCCGCCATAATGCTTCCAATATTATATTTCGACATATCCTCTTAAGTAACCCTTTTCCTTAGGGACGCAAGAAAGAGAATCCAAGGAGTACTCCACAAAAACAATATCTAATGAAGAATTCAAGGCGATAATAGTAAAATTACATCTAGAAAAAGAATTAGATGAGATACTTGTTTTGCTGAATGCGATCCGATATAAAGCCACCAAACATGCTAAAACAAACTACTGCCCTGGATCGTCACAGCATGTAGATGGTCGCAAGAATTCCTTCGTTAGTTTCGAAGGAAACAATTTCGGATTAAATATTTTTGGAGAAATTACACAATTATTTGAGGACGATGGTTCTAAAAATGAAGTTGTATCGGAAGATACAACCAAGCGAAGGACTGTTGAAACGACCACATTAACCACGACTCCCTTGACTGTTGAAACGACCACATTAACCACGACTCCCTTTTTTGGTAAGTTATTTTCAGGTAAGTTTTTAGCGTGAGTGGGAATGGGAACTATGGAAGGGGAAGACCTCGACAAACGTATCGTGATCAAATCGGGGACGTCTTAGAGAAAAGTCAGGTCAGGAGTACCCTAAACCGACGAGCGTGCATGAAAAGATTAATGAATGTAGATGAAGCGAAAGAAGTTTGCAAAGATCGTAGCAAGTGTAAGGATGTGATCTCCGCCTACCCCTCCAGGAAAGAGGCGTCGTGGCGTTATGTATGTATGTATGTAAGTTTTCAGTTAGCGTCGTCGTCAGTTCAATTCAAACTGAGGAGCGACTCTTGGCGCATCTGGGGTGCGTTCATGCGGTTCTCCTAGGCAGAGTAACTAATGTCAAAACACTGTCAAAATGACATTTGGCGAAATTTTCCCTTGGTCGAGAATGGCGCGGTGACCATAGACAATTCCCCTCATCTTCCCCTAACGGTTTCTCCTAGGTGCACGCGTGAACGCAACCCTGGCAACGCGACGCCGCGCTGTGCTGTGTAGCACACGCTTGTACTTTAGTACTTCAGGAGATAATTATTTTTTTACTTTCCCATACAAAATTACCACCTCGATCAGACAAATTGTATGGAAAAGAATTGTTTTGTTTAATTTCCTGCAAGAATTTTCTGGTGTTCAGTTTCGTTGACTGAGCAACCCCTATCTATTTGCGGGAAGCTGTCCCTTACACCCCGTATTATAAATATTCTGTGGTAGCACACGCGATCCTCGACATGGCCTATTCTGGGTTCAAATATTATAATGAGAATTTTCCATGTTTAACACGAGTCTTAGCACAAATGGATTTGCTATGCATTTATAATATAAGTCGACTAGCTTTTGCCCCCGCGACTTCGCAAACGTTGAATTTTTTGTAGGTACTAATTTTAAATCACAGTTAAACTTTTGTCTACTGTTTTATTTGAAAAATCTCTAGTACCTAGGTACCTCACTTCCTTTTTGTCCCTCTTGTTCCGTCACTGGCATCTCCCTCCCCCCTCTTGACCCCGGCGTTCCACTGGCATCTCCCTCCCCCCTCTTGACCCCGGCGTTCCACTGGCATCTCCCTCCCCCCTCTTGACCCCGGCGTTCCACTGGCATCTCCCTCCCCCCTCTTGACCCCGGCGTTCCACTGGCATCTCCCTCCCCCCTCTTGAACCCGGCGGCGTTCCACTGGCATCTCCCTCCCCCCTCTTGACCCCGGCGTTCCACTGGCATCTCCCTCCCCCCTCTTGACCCCGGCGTTCCACTGGCATCTCCCTCCCCCCTCTTGACCCCGGCGTTCCACTGGCATCTCCCTCCCCCCTCTTGAACCCGGCGTTCCACTGGCATCTCCCTCCCCCCTCTTGAACCCGGCGGCGTTCCACTGGCATCTCCCTCCCCCCTCTTGTCCGCGGCGTTCCACTCGCCTTTCGCCCTGTCCTCGATTACAATCATAAGTTGTTTTTTTTATAACTTCTTGCAAAATTAATTATTGTAGTAAAATTTTTATTTACATGTCAAATACAATATAGCCAAAAATACAATACGATAATATAAATAAATAACCAAATATAAAAATTACTTATCTAATCATAAGTTGGTAAGTGTAGATAATACCTAAATAGGGTTTTAAATTTTTCGAGATATAATCGAGATTCACTTAAGATTGTAACCGAGTTAATGAAAACTAAAAGTGCTTTAAGGCCAGTGGGCAGACCACCGGCCTGATGGTCCGACGACATCGTCAAATTCATAGGCGCGAACTGGATGAGACTAGCACAGGACCGTGAGGAGTGGCGCAGTAGAGAAGAGGCCTGTACCCTGCAGTGGGTCGATGTGGGCTGAAGATGATGAAAAGTGCTTTATTTTCATTTTACTGTTTCGTAGTTTAATGTGCTTAATTTTATTTTATGTCCAGAGACCTCACAGCAAATAACGCAGGTGAAACCGCGGGCGAAAAGCTAGTTTATAATAAAACAACATAGTTTTAGTTTTAGTTAGTGCATAACGAATGGTGGCGCTCTCTCTCTTTAAAAAATCATAACTCGCAAAAAGCTTTTGAAACTTTGTTCTATTGGAACATATTGTACCCCGCAGCTACTATCGAAATTATTGCTAAAAACCTCCACCGCTCGGTACAAATGCTCTTGCGGAAACCTAATACTAAACTAAATAAGTAGGTATTATTAGGGAAAACAACAAAAACAAACTAAATAATGAACTTCAAAACGTTTACGAAATAACAATATTCGAAACAAATAATTTCGGATTTACAATAGGTACCTACCTATCTACCTAACCTTATAAGTCGTGCTCTAACCGAATCGCTACCACTGTCCATGATTCAGAAGAATGTTATCTATTAACAAGACATCTAAAAACGAACCATTAATTTTCAGATGACCTTTTATGGGTAAAAGCAAATCTCCAGAATTTTAGTAACCTCGCCAACAGAGCGGTGGTGTCTGGAAACGATGGTGAACACGGCAGCCCGGTGTGGGTGATCAGAGCTAGGTATAATGACACAGATAAGGATTATTTTCCATCGTACACGGTTCCCGGAACACTATTAGCACACTCATCGTATGCGTACATATACTGGGGTGGACATAGTATAATAAATGACTTTGAGGTAAGTAAATTAATATGTAACGATCGTGTAGTCTTATTAAATCAAATAAACATATCCCAAATACTTCCACTTTGAAGATCTGCATATAAGAAACGGCTGAACAGATTTTAATTAAATAAAAACAAACTGACTTAAGATTTCCTATCTTATAATATTTTAACGTAAATATATTTATTTCAAAAATTCTAAAAAGAAGTATATTTTTAAATACAGAGTGTTAATTTAATTGCGTGCCATAGCTTTGGGGGTGTTTCAGTAACGTAAAAGGAGCACATAAACTATTTACGTGCTCCACGCAATTAAATTAACACCCTGTATAGGTACTTAACGCTCGTGCTCCCGTATATAAATGCGTAACACTTTCTATCATGAGAGGACAGAACGGGATGGCAATAATTTTAGTTGAGATTTAGTTAAGTCGGGATGGTTACGAATCGGGCTCATTATAAGTCATAGTAGGTTATACATACACACACACACACACACACACACACACACAATCACACTCATAGTCCCCACTAGGATTCCCTGTATCGGGGTGCCATGGACATACACAGAAACAACCACAAAGAATACCCAGACCCAGAAACAGACATTTAAATTTATCATTCAAATGTCTGCCCCGGCCGGGAATCGAACCCGGGACCCTCTGCGTAGCAGGCAGATGCACTGCCAACTAGGCTGTGGGGGCCGTCAATTAGGTTAGTTATAAGATGGAGTTTTAAGGAGTTGGGAGTTGTACCTAAGAGATTATTAATAAAGTAATACATCCGAATTGGGACCCTTTACTTTCATAGATTGTTTCCCAGCGTGTCGGCCAACTTTCGTTATCTTCGTTATGTTATTCAACCAATCAGAATAAGATTAAATCAGTAAGCAAACAATCTAGCTAATCAGAATTAAGGATAACAAATGTTACTAGAACGACTTTATTTTTCAGCAAGATTAGACAAAGTATTGTATACGCCTTAATGGCGGCGATCCGGCGTAAACAAGATTTAACTAAATAAAACCATACTGTCTTTCCGGACTTGAGCCGCTTGAGCGAACAAAAAAGGATGGCAGTATAGACGGACGTATTATAGGTAATCCAGTCACATGGAAGTCGTTCAAAAATATAAGGATTTTAGTCGGGAACACATCACAACTTAACTTAACTTAGATTTTTTAACTGACAGGGCTATAATCATAAGTCCATCTATACTGCCGTCCCTTTCCGTTAGCTAAAGACGGAAAATGACAAGTAAGGTTTTAATTCAGTTAAATCTTATTCACGCCGAATCGAGGCCAGATCTAAGCTTTGAATGTCGAAACTGCAAAAAAGTGGCCATGTAAGTATTTCATACATGCTTGATTTTGCAATAATTTATTTATGTTTCAGGTGCTTACGGCATCTAATAAGGAAGCGTACGAATGGAAGCCGTGGAATTATAATAAGACAAGTCTTCCCGCCGGAGCGATAATTTGTTCTTGGATATCACCGAACAAGAACCTCTACATAGGTAGAGCAACGGAACCTAAATTTGCACTTCACAGGAACCTTGTCGGAGCGGTAATTTGATTTTACATACTTATGATGTTACCGGAAATGTATGAAACCTATAGGAATGGATCATGTCCGATTTTATTAAAATGCCTCGATATTTTTTGTGCACGTAGGAATAAGATAACATATTCTATACAAAAAATATCAAAAATATCCGACCATTATCTCCAGAGAAATAAATTAAATTCTGTTAGTGGCAGCCGCGGACTATGTTGTACGGAATAATGATCAATTTTCCATAGGCTACACAATTAAAAAATATAAACAGTTATGTTCACAAGATATGTCAATGTCACAGATGACAGTCTGATTAATACAAATTATAATCACGTTTTTATTTTTTAATTGTGTAGACTATGGAAAAATTGATCATTATTCCGTACAAACATAGTCCGCGGCTGCCACTAACAGAATTTAATTTATTTCTCTGAAGATAATGGTCGGATATTTTTTGGACATGATCCATTGTATACGGGGTGTAAGGGACAGCGTCCCGCAAACTTATAGGGGTTGCTCAGTCAACGAAACTGAACAACTACCACCAGGAAGTTTTTTCAGGAAATGAAAAAAAAAAATTTGCTTTTTCATACAAAATTACCACATCGATCAGACAATTTGTATGGAAAAGCAAATTTTTTTTTTTCATTTCCTGAAAAAAAAAAAAAAAAACTGTTGATATGTGTTCAGTATCGTTGACTGAGCAACCCCTATCAGTTTGCGGGACGCTGTCCCTTACACCCGGTATAGTTTAGCTGCCACCATAATTTAGGTGGCGCTTTGGTATGGACGTTCTATTTATAAGTAAGTAGGTATAAAACATTTCACCGCGATTTGAAACGTTTTATGAGTTCCCGATATTTCGATGCTGTTACAAGCATCATGATCACGAGCAGACTGGAGAAAACTGCGTGAGGATTTAGGGTCAGATTTATTATAGTAAGTAAATTTGTAGTTGCTCAAGCGTCATGGAGCGAATGGGTTTTGAAAGTTAGACCTCGTTAGAGAAGGTTTACAATAAAGAGTACATATTACATACCTACATAAGTTAAGTTGTGTTTCCAACAGAATCGGCACCATTGGTAGCAATTCGTGGTTGCAAAATACGCGATTTAACTAAAATAAGTCCATACCTGTCACTTTCTATCATGAGAGAACAGAACGGGATGGCAATAAACTTTAGTTGAGATTTAGTTAAGTTGGGGTGGTTACGAATCGGGCCCATTGTATTTCTGACACTTGCACGATTTCTCCCTCATGTTCTCTCTACACGCAGCGCCCTCGCCCACGTTCATTTAAAGCCTTGACTTGACCTATTCGTAACCACCCCGACTGAACTAAATCTCAACTAAAATTATTGCCATCCCGTTCTGTTATCTCATGATAGAAAGTGACAGGTATGGACTTATATTATCGCGTATTTTACAACCACGAATTGCTACCACTGTCCTACTTTTTGTACTATTTTATTAGTGAATTAACGTGTACCGAGCTACCTAGCATATAGCTAATGTTTTGTTAGAGAAATAAAAGTAGTTATCCGTGTACTAACAGTTTTTTCTCTTTCCAGGTTCGGAACTATTATGATAGGAGATTGTATTACGGCTATAATGGTCAATATTACTGGGCGGAATATTATGATGTTCTATGTAGGAAAACGAAGAATTAGATTTCGTTAAAAATAAAATAAAATGATATTTTAGTTCTGATTGTTTCCATTGATCGGCCGACGTTACCTACATTATTATTTACTTTGCTTTTATTTATCTCTTCTTTTAAAAGAAGGTAATACTCTACCATACGGGCCTTAACCAAGTATGGCAGAAGATTCTGAGTTGGAGGTGATTGTGGATGAAGTTAAAAACTTGCGTGTGATGCGACATGTGTTGAGGGAGGATTGTGGCTTTCTGTAAGGTGTATATCAGGTTGGTAGAGATATTTAGAACTTTAAGGCTATTGGCAAGGGTTTTGGGAATTATTCCAGTTGAGGGACGGTATTAGCGTGCCATTGAGTTTTTATTTCAATAGCAAGGTCTTGGTATTTCGATAGTTTGTCTGATATGGTGGTTTGAATATTGTGGGTGTTGGGAATAGCGATATCGACTATGTAGACTATTTTGTTTTGTCTGTCGAGTACGGTAATGTCGGGTCTATTATAATGAACTGTTCTGTCTGTTAATATGGTCCTGTCCCAGTAGATTTTATAATTTTCGTCTTCTAATATTGTTTCCGGTTTGTATTTGTAATATGGTTCTTTTTTGTCTATAAATTTGAGTTTGTGTGCGAGTTCTTGATGAATGATAGATGCCACCTGGTCGTGTCTGTGTTTATAGTCTGTCTGTACAATGCTTTTGCAGGATCCAGTTATGTGTTGTATTGTTTCGGATGCGCTATTGCAGTGTCTGCAGGAGTCATTGTTCTGATTTGGGTCTTTGAGGATATGTTTTCTATAGTTTCGTGTAGCTATTACTTCGTTCTGTATCGCCAGCATGAAGCCTTCGGTCTCAGGGAACAGTTCACCCTTCCTTAGCCATTCGTTCGACTTATCTTTGTCGACGTACATACATACATACATACATACACAAATCACGCCTTTATCCCTAATGGGGTAGGCAGAGCAAAAACGACCTAAACATAGGTTGTTTCGCCACGTCTGACAAGTTTCGAGGGCTAATACAGATGATGATTATGTATATTGCTATAGTGACGGGTTGTCAGCCCATCGCCTATAAATTGCAATACACTGAAACCCTCGATTCCCTTAGCTGATTTTTACAGCATGCACGGGAGGAGATGCAGCTGGCACATTCTATGTTTTTCTATCACTCCCAGTCCAGCATGGAAGAGATTTGCCGACGTATGCCTGGCAAAGGTGGGATCGGTGTCTCCCGTGAAGAGACTTTCCAGCCCATGCTGTGATTTTCTGTTTTGGGTCCGTTAGTTTTTCGTTGGTCTGTGTCTGTCTGTCATATAAGTTGAGTGGTGTGAGTTTAATGTCTGTTTCGGTTGCATGTCTATGTAGTGTAGAGTGTTCTGATTTGGTGTGAAAGTAATGTCGGAGTGTGGTAATTTGTTTATTGTGTAGGTTATGAATGTCTATCAGTCCTCTTCCGCCTTCTTGGCGTGGTAGTGTGAGTCGTTGAATGCAAGATTTTGGGTGATGTTTTCTGAATTTTGTTAGGCTAGTGTGTATGGTGCGTTGCAATTTTAACAATTCTGTTTGCGACCAGTTTATTATTCCAAATGAATAAGTGAGTGTGGGAATGGCGAATGTGTTAATAGCTTTTATAGTCAGGGTTCGAAAATATCCGATATTTATAATAAATATCAAAATATCGGATATTTATGATATATATCCGATATATATCCAAAATGTGATATATATCCATTTTGTATGAAACTCATATTATCATTTTATTATTCTGTATTCTGTTTGCATATGAGTTTTATAAACATGATAAATTAAAAAAATGAAATAAAATATTTTCATTGTTTAATTTCACAAAATTATTAAAAATCAGAAAATATCAACTTAAAAACATAAAACCTTTGCTATACTAGTTTTAATAGTTTAAAATCACCACTAATGGTATCAATACCCTGCATCACATCATCACAATTTTTTTTTTTGTTTTTTAATTTTCCGCGCGTAATTTAAATCAACATATATAAATACTGAAAAACACAACGATAGCGTGTTTCGACTCTACGCCAGCGTCATCTATTGAGGAGTAGAACTACAATAGCAATAATCTGCCTAATAATATCAATTTTTTTAAAATTTTTTTTTGTATTGATATATATCACAAAAAATCGTTGGATATATATCGGATATATATCATGATATATATCCATTGATATATATCCTCGAACCCTGTTTATAGTGTTTCTAGAATTTAGTTCTGTTTTTAGTATAAGGTTAAGACGGTTAAGTTATTTTTATATTTGAATGATGAGAATGATAGGACCAAAGGGTGAGAATTATAGGACCAACGGGCAAGAATGGTACGACTAACGGGCGATAATTGTACAACCAAAGGTGAATCATACCTTGTATGATTTCCCGCATATCTCGCACAAATGTGACTGTACCTTGTATGATTTCCCGCATATCTCGCACAAATGTGACTGTACCTTGTATGATTTCCCGCATATCTCGCACAAATGTGACTGTACCTTGTATGATTTCCCGCATATCTCACACAAATGTGACTGTACCTTGTATGATTTCCCGCATATCTCGCACAAATGTGACTGTACCTTGTATGATTTCCCGCATATCTCACACAAATGTGACTGTACCTTGTATGATTTCCCGCATATCTCGCACAAATGTGACTGTACCTTGTATGATTTCCCGCATATCTCGCACAAATGTGACTGTACCTTGTATGATTTCCCGCATATCTCGCACAAATGTGACTGTACCTTGTATGATTTCCCGCATATCTCGCACAAATGTGACTGTACCTTGTATGATTTCCCGCATATCTCGCACAAATGTGACTGTACCTTGTATGATTTCCCGCATATCTCGCACAAATGTGACTGTACCTTGTATGATTTCCCGCATATCTCGCACAAATGTGACTGTACCTTGTATGATTTCCCGCATATCTCGCACAAAGGTGACTGTACCTTGTATGATTTCCCGCATATCTCGCACAAATGTTCTCCTTCCGGTTCTTTGTTCTTTCTTCCCTCGTGGATGTTGTTCATGTGAGCTACCATTATTTTAGCTGTTTTGAATGCCTGAAAAATATGGACAGGGATTTATTTACATACGTATTTATACTCACGCTTAACTTACGGGGCTGGCAGACTATAAAAAAAAAAAAAACGTGTAAATATAAAACTCAAAACTAAAATTAAAAAAAAATAGTAACGGGTGGACAGTAACCAGTAACCAGTAACCAACCCTTTATCTAAGTTTCACTACATTTAGGCTTAGCACGCAGGGCGATTTTTTTCGCGCGAATTAAAATCGCGAGTGGGGCTCCAAAGCACGGACTCACCTTGAAACAGACACTGCATTGGTACTTGATTCGTTTCAAGTGGTCCCAATCGATGTGATCCACCATACAGTATTTCGTCGCGAACTTCTTACCGCAGTAGTTGCATTCGTGACTGTAACAATCATCGTCATCATGATCATCATGATCATGATCATCATGATCATCTTCATCATGATCATCGTCATCATGATCATCATCATGATCATCGTCATCATGATCATCGTCATTATGATCATCATCATCATGATCATCGTCATCATGATCATCATCATGATCATCGTCATCATGATCATCGTCATCATGATCATCATCATCATGATCATCGTCATCATGATCATCATCATGATCATCGTCATCATGATCATCATCATCATGATCATCATGATCATCGTCATCATCATCATGATCATCGTCATCATCATGATCATCGTCATCATGATCATCATCATCATGATCATCATGATCATCGTCATCATCATGATCATCGTCATCATCATGATCATCATCATGATCATCATCATCCATACACAAAAATCATGGGGTAGGCAGAGCTTTAAGAAACAAGTATTAGTGGAGTTAAATATTGTAGAATAGTTAACTGGTAAACACATTTCCACTTTGAAATAAAGTTAAATTAAAATGGAGGACAATTATACAAACAAACAAAGAAACAAACACGACCACACTCATAGCCCCCACTAGGATTCCCTGTATCGGGGTGCCATGGACAGAAACAACCACAAAGAACGCCCAGACCCAGAAATTCATCATTCAAATGTCTGCCCCGGCCGGGAATCGAACCCGGGACCCTGTGCGTAGCATGCCAACTAGGCTGTGGGGGCCGTCAATATATCCGAAAAGATGTGAACCTGCCCATGAAACCGAACAAACTTCCCTAAGGAACATAGAACGAAATACGAAAAAAAAAAACATTCCATACAAAATGCAACAGCTGATAGCGTGTTTAGTATGGAAAGTTGTTCAGTTTCATGGGCAGGTTCACATCTTCTCGGGTGCATCTTATCCTTTCCGTTACACGCTGTATAGTAATGTAACTTACTTTAGCTCCGCGTCAGGCACATGCCGTTTGCTAAGTCTCTGGTGATTATTCAGACAATCCCTGCTTGCAAACACCTGAAAGAATAAGCCATGTATGACATTCAAGGCATTTTATGTGTTGAATTTTTTACAGATGATGCATTTCTGTTGCCGCTATAACAACAAATACTAAAAACTGGCCAAGTGCAAGTCGGACATCAGATATGATTTTGTTGTCATTTTTATAAATGATTGTACGGAACCCTTCGTGCGCGAGTCCGACTCTCACTTGGCCGGTTTTATTCAATACTAACCTTGCCGCAAGGCCTGCACTCGTGTCGCGCCCCGGCTTCTCTCTCCCGGTGCGCGCGGGTGTGTCGCGCCAAGTTCCGCTTCCATTGGAACAACTTGCCGCACACAGGGCACGGGTATGTTACGCCGTCGTGGATCACGCTGGAAAAAGAAAAATGTGTTCAAATTTTTATACATACACTAGATTTTGGGGTGGGATGGGATCTACCTCCTAGTGGTCCACCCCGGGCAACGGCAACACAGGCTTGCCTGTGAATAAGTCCGGCTGAATGATCCCAACAAAGCGGTGGTAGGCTCCGCAAGGGGCCGCCTGCGAGCCAGACCTCCCGACCACCGGAGTTCGGCGCCAAACAGCTTGCTGTGTTCCGTCGGTGCGTAAGACTACCAGTGCCTTAACAGGCGTCTTCTGGGTTAGCTCGCTCCATCGTCGACTCTGTCACGGTCATCGATGCCAAGTAAAAAAAAAAAATAAAAAAAAACTTTCTGCCCCGCGTTTTCACCCGCGGATGAATAGCCAATAGCCTATGTCCGTCTGCCAAATTTTATCAAAATCGGTCCAAAGAGGTACCTATCGCATTTATAATATAAGTATGGATGTGGGTGGGCTACCGTTCTACTCAAAATCAAATTAAAGATATCTGTGGCTATAAAACTCAAAACATTAAACATTATTGAGCTAAAATAGGACAAAAATTCTCATACTAAATTTTCGCAAAACATTGAGTAATCAACTTTTTATGTGTAACGGGTGCGAAATTTTGGGTAAGTTTTCATGGAATCACCCACCTGCAATTTTGTATGGACAAGGCAAAATTTTATTTCGAACTAAAATTTTTATGCTTTGGGAAAGTTGTTTGGTATCATCAGTAAAACATGTGGTTCAAAGGAACGCAGTACTTTTTTTACACCCTGTATTATAATTTGTCTTTAGGAAGTAAAATACCACTGTAACCTGTAAATGCAAAGTACATACATACATATAATCACGCCTTTATCCCTAATGGGGTAGGCAGAGCGTAAACGACCTAAACAAAGATCGTTTCGCCACGTCTGACAAGTTTTGAGATATTCCAGATTGATCTGTATATTGCTATAGTGACAGGTTGTCAGCCCATCGCCTAAATTACAATACTGAAACCCTCGAATCCCTTAGCTGGTTTTTACAGCATGCCCGGGACTCCTCCCGGAGATGCAGCTGGCACATTCTATGTTTTTCTATCACTCCCAGTCCAGCATCATGGAAGCTTGCTGCTACATGCAAGTATTCTTAGATAAATATAAATGCAACTTACACATGCGCTCTATAGCTCTTCTTCGAGTGGAACACTTTATTACATCCCTTACACGGAATGTATAACTTCTCTTTCGGTTTCTCTTCCTTGTTTTGTGGCAAGATTCTGAAAAATATATACGGGTGTAAGGGACAGCGTCCCGCAAACTGATAGGGGTTGCTCAGTCTACGATACTGAACACATATCACCAGGATTTTTTTTCAGGATATAAAAAAAAAATTTGCTTTTTCATAAAAAATGACCAATCGATCAGACAATTTGTATAGAAAAGCAAGTTTTTTTTTCACTTCCTGAAAAAAAATCCTGGTGATATGTGTACAGTATCGTTGACTGAGCAACCCCTATCAGTTTGCGGGACGCTGTCCCTTACACCCGGTATTTACATACATACATACATATAATCACGCCTTTATCCCTAATGGGGTAGGCAGAGCAAAAACGACTTAAACAAAGGTCGTTTCGCCACGTTTGACAAGTTTTGAGGGTTAATGATGACAGATGATTGCGTATATTGCTATAGTGACGGGTTGTCAGCCCATCGCCTAAATTGCAATACACAGAAACCCTCGAATCTCTTAGCTGGTTTTTACGGCAAGCCCGGGAGGAGATGCAGCTGGCACATTCTATGTTTTTCTACCACTCCCAGTCCAGCATTGAAGAATATATTTATATTAAAAAAGTATCTGTTCTGTGGTCCCGCATTAGAAACCTTCCGTGTTTGACTTGGAGTGATAAATTATAACTGCCAGGGTTGGAAAAAATCATGATTTTTTGAAAAAATTGTATAAATCGCAATTTATTGAAAAAATCCTAATAAAATCCGATTTTTTTGATTTTTTCGTTTATTACAGTTTTAACAAAAGTTTTGCGTAAAACGGAACGCGCTCTTTAGTTTCAGAGAAAAAGGGAATTCCCCGCGCGGTGTTTAATGAACGGCGCGCGGGAAATTCCCCTAAAATATCTTATATTCATCCAAACAATTGTACTACTTCTCTGTGTAATCAATTTGTAATTTCTGTGTTTTTTGTGCAATAAAGTATATTTGTATTTGTATTTGTAACAAGTATTGGGTCTGGTTTCCCTTCTGGGTTGCGGAGGTCAGATGGCAGTCGCTATGTGTAAAAACCAGTACCCTCGTTCAATCCCCTAGATTAGGTAGCCGACCCCGTGAGATACGGGAAAAAGGCTAGGAAGAAGATGAGAGACTTTTAGAAAGTCACAAGCAAGCGAGTCTATTACAAAGAAAATTGTATCAATGTCACAAAAGAAATCAAAATAAAAAATATATCACAATGATGAAGAAGCACGAGAAACTCGCACTTTGCGGCCCCTTTCACCCTACCATACATAACAGATGTTCAAACTTACTTGAGATGATATTTGAGCGTCATCTTGTTGGCGAACACTTTCCCGCAACAGTCGCACTGAGGCCTCTCTTGGTGACACACGTTCTTGTGATACACCAGCTTGGATTTAGTACTGTAAAACAACACAAATATACATACATACATACATAAAATCACGCCTGTATCCCTAATGGGGTAGGCAGAGTAAAAACGACCTAAACGTAGGTTGTTTCGCCACGTCCGACAAGTTTTGAGGGTTATTCCAGATAGATCTGTGCTATAGTGATTCAGTCCTGTAATTTATCCATAAGCAAGAAATGAATTAAAATATCAATAGGATATTACCTGAATATCTTACTGCAGGTATTGCAGGCGTGGCTGGCACCAGTATGAATTGTTACATGCGAAGACATGTTTCTCTTTAGCGCCGTTGTGTAGTCGCAACTGGAAAAGGAAAGTCCTCTATGTCTATCACTTTCGTTTGATTATATAACGTGTAACAGAAAGGGTATATGCATCGAGAAATGTGTGAATCTACCCATGAAACTGAACAACTTTCCCTAAGGAACATAGGTCGAAAAACGAAAAAAAAATTGTGACCTTTCATACAAAATGCATCAGCTGATAGCGTATTTAGTATGGGCAGTCAAATATTTTTTTTCGTATTTCGACCTATGTTCCTTAGGGAAAGTTGTTCAGTTTCATGGGTAGATTCACACATTTCTCGATGCATATACCCTTTCTGTTACACGTTGTATATCTAGGCTTTGAATTGAAAGTATTATATGATACAAAAAATAAAGGCATATTTATTAATAAAATTTTAAATGGGATTTCACAAATCCGTTATCATTAGCACAAAACTTAGTTTTACATATTGGTCATAAATACATATCGGGTGTCAGGGACCGTGTTCGTGTCCCACTTACTGAAACTGGTTATCATTGTCAGTCAGAGAAACTGGACCACTTACACAGAAAAAAATCTTCTAGGAAATGAAAAAAAACACAAACAACACAAACTGTCTGATTGAGGTGGTAATTCGGTATGATAACCTGTATCTAAGGTACCAGTTTCTTATTTTTATCTGATAGATCATCTAATTTGAAGAATATTTTCATCATAATACAAATAAATTGTTAAGTAATTAATGAATTATGATTTTTTAAAGCATGGCAAAAACACTAGTTCCGAGCCGAAAGGTAGCAAAACTTTTTTTGTGTAAAGCAAATTCTATTCATGCTACTTTCCGGCTCGGAATATAGCGTTTTTGCCATGCCTTTAAAAATTCATAATTAATTAATTACTTAACAATTTATTTGTATTATGATGAAAATATTCTTCAAATTAGATGATCTATCAGATAAAAATAAGAAACCGGTACCTTAGATACAGGTTATCATACCGAATTGGGGAACTTAAAATTTATTTTCATTTCCTGTAAGAATTTCCTTGTGAAAATTGTTCAGTTTCATTGACTGGGCAACCCCTGTCAGTTTGCGAGAAGCTATCCCTTACACCCTGTATAACTTACTGTTGGCAGTGGTAGGCAGTGAAATGTAGCGCCCTATGAGTAGATAAGTTGTCTTTGGTTAAGAAATACGCCTTGCACACGTCACATTGTTGGCAGTTGTCGCTTTTCTGCAAATATAAGATTAAATTAAATATCAGGTTAGCAACTGGGTTTTAAGTTTAGCCACTGGGTTCTAGTTAACGGGTTTTCAGTTTAGTAATTGGGTTTTCAATTAATAACTGGGTTTCCAGTTTAGTAACTGGATTTTTAGTTTAACCACTGGGTTTACAGTAAATGGAGTCTTTGTTTAGATTTTCTATATTTCACTTACTGGAGAATGTTTGCCACTCATATGATCGTTCATCAGTTTCTCAGTATTAAATCCTATAATGCAGTCGGCACACTTATACTTCAGGTTTACAAACTCTTTGCTAGCTAAATCTTGACTTCGGACCTGCAAAAACAAAATATAAATTATTTTTGAAGGTGGACAGAGATTGATATAAAAACATAGAATGTACCAGCTGTTTTCCTTTTTGGATATACTGTAAAATAATCGTGAGAAATAATAAGCTAAAAACCCAATACTAGTTATTTTTTTAGATTACTCAGATTTTGCAACAGAGCCAACGCTTCACGGCGCAACAAAAGATTTTTTGTATGAAAATATATGTGATATGCTTTGGTGATATGATATAATATACGCATAAGCCCATAGAGTCTGTGCGAAAAGAGAACAGGCATAGAATTGGAGGGCGCATATTTGTATTAACTATCCCACGGCTGGTTACGTGGCGTTTATGCCTAGGTCTTTGACCTAAAACCTCCAAAATTTAATGTAGAAGGTTACTGTTAAAGACTTGGGCATAATCCTCACACGACCAAGCGACAGTTAATTAAATACAAATGTGCGCCCCAAATTCCATGGCTGTTCTCTTTTCGCACAGACTCTTTACCGCACTGCAGCCCAAAGTTGACAAAAATGTATGAAATGAAGTTGCCGCGCCGTATCGCGTCGCGCCGCGTCGCTCTAGTGCGGTCTTAGCAGTGCAAATCCATGATTCTTCACTATTTAAATAGTATACGTCAAGCAGGACTGAGCTCCGGCGGCAAGGGTTCGATCCGAGTGAGATAGCTACGACCGATGATGTTAGTGTGTCCCTTTCTAATAGTTGCCCTTTTTTTTTATTGGCATAACATAGGTTATAGGCAAAGAATATTTTGATAGAAATCCGAACTATGCCTAAAAACATTTAAAAAAAAAAATATTGTATCGAAAAATCAAAAAAATATGAACCATGTTACGCATCACAAAATCTTCGAAACTGTACCTAATGAAAAATGAAGTGTTATGTATATCTTTAAATTACCTGCCACATTTCTTCTTCAGTCATCGTATACAGAGACACCAGGTCTTCTGGTAAATTCTTCAACTTTCTCGTCACTTTCTTTTCTTGTGGCTCTCCTTTTACCTCTAAATCTTGATATTTCACCTGTAAAAACAGATATTTATTTGATTAAATAGGAAAAAAAACCATTTTGGAGCCCAGATGGTGTAGTGGATAGGACCGTGGCCTTCTGTGCAGGAGGTCGTGGTTCGAATCCCACCACGTACCAATGTGTTTTTCGTTTTTTGAATTTCATATGTACGTTTATTCGGCGCTTTTACGGTGAAGGAAAACTTCGTAGGGAAACCTGCAACCTACGAAATGAAGATTTAACTAAAATAAAACTATACCTGTTTCCGTCTTGAGTGAACGAACAGAAAGGGACGACAGTTAAAGATGGACTTTTAATCCTTTCACTTAAAATTCGTTCAAAAATTTCTAACTTTCTGACTAAACTATCCATAGATAATTGATCTGACAGGATTATAATAAGTAAGCCTAAGCTACCGTTAGCTCAAAAAGGAAAATGAGAGGTATGGTTTTAGTTAAGTTAAATCTAGTTTACACCGAATCTTTAGACTACTCTGCAAAATAACTTTTGACAGAGAGACAGAACACAAGTATTAGCTTTTGAACTGTTTTTTTTTTTAAATAAGCCACACTCACAGCAGCAACTGCATGCAACCTTACTTTATCATTCTCCTTTTTAATCTTCCTCTCTTTTCTACTCTTCTTCCCTCTCTTATCTTTGTCCTTTTTCTTCTTGAGTTTGGACAGCTGTATATCCTCATCTGAAGAATACTCTGCTTCTAAATCGACTTCAGGGAAATCTGATATTGTATCTTGGCTGTAATCTGTCTCTAGTTTTGGGTCTAGAGTGTCTAACTGGGCTAGATCTGAAAATTTGAAATAAGTGCAAGTTAGTAAGGAATATGTAAAAAGCTTAGATTTTAGGAAAACACGTAGACTAATACAACTTAACAGAAAACACATTAGACTCCTAGTAGGTATACTGACAGGACACTGTGGACTGAATAAACACCTACATACTATGAGACTAACTGAGGACCCAAATTGCCCTGAGTGTGGACAGGAGGAGAGTAGTTTTCACTACCTAGCCGAATGTCCAAGCTACTCACTGCCAAGATGGGAATACTTAGGGAATGACAGACTAGAGAAAGAGAACTTAGGAAGCATTTCCTTACTACTCGTAGACATTCTGCACTTCTGCAGGGCCACCAGAAGATTCAAAGAGGTGACGCTGCCGGAGCACCAGTGAACCCAGTGCTCCATTACTGGGAATTGGGTGAAGGGGTTCCAACATCGGGAGCTGATCACTCGTCTGCGTGCACCGCAGCCGTCCCACCAAGAAATCATCGAAATCATCAAGGCATATGTGATTTATCTCACTACTTCCGCTTTGACAAGCTTGTATTTGTACATTGCTTTAGTGTTCGTAGGCTCGCCATAGTAATCCTGCAGCTACGCAAACAAGGACGCATGTCTATATGCACAACCACAAGTTAGTGTGAGTGAGATAAAACAACTTCGTTAGTAAAAACTTTTTAAATACAGCAACTCATCTTACTTGCCAATCAGTTAATTTAAATTGAAAATAATATCAAAATAAGATAAAATAAATTCAGTTTTATATGTGGGGTTCTAAGCTACGGTTCTAAGAGCATTGTGAAACTTAGTAAATGAAAAATTGTATAGGTATGGATAGACGAGATGTAAGTTTAGAGACTATGACAAAGTTTTGGATAGCTCTCCTCCTATTCATACCTTAGACAACTGTAGAACTATGTATACCTATGTATGTATTTGTGTCGTAGGATGATTTGATAATCGGAATCTTTGCGAAAATCTTAGGAATATTGCGAAAACACGGATAGTGGTGAAAACATTGTCTAATCTTACTGGAAAAAGATGCGATTTCCGCGAAGATTCGAATTATCAAATCTTCCTACGACATACACATGCACTAAAATTTCTTAATTTAGTGATAAAAACAATCTACAGTGATAAAAATTAATCTCACCGAAACCAATATCAATATTCAATTCAGATTTAACATCAAGTTCTATTTCCACCTTCCCATCAGGAACAATCGGTGATATCTCCACTTGTACCATGTCATTCACTATGGGAACCGTTTCCGATAACTGCTGAATGGAGTATTGGGAGAGATCTGATGGGGCATTGAGGAATGTGTGCTGTGGAAAAATTTAAATGATACATATATAACGTCAAGCTTTTATCTTTTATAGGGTAGGGTAGTAAAAGGCATTTTCACTAGGTCTTATAAATATTGAGGGTAATTTTATTTAGATTGAAATGTGTATCGCAATAGTAAAGTAATACTGTAGTTATACTATTAATGTTATATGGAGTTGAATATGCCCACTACAGTGTAAATCCTAGAAATGAGAGGTGTTAATCTAGCACATTAGCAACATTTAATAAAAAAAACTTTATTCTTAAATCATCTCTCTCCCTAGCCAAGTATTTCACTGGGTCGGCTACCTAATCCAGAGGATTGAATGAGGGCACTGGTTTTACGAAGAGCAACTGCCATCTGACATCCGCAACCAATAAGGGAAACCAGACCCAATCTTAGATTGTAAAGCATTAAAGAAACTAGTCCTGTTTTTAATTTCTCATACGGTAAACTTACCTCTCTAGAATAATCCATAAGTATATCATAAGCTTGCAGTATTTGTTCTCTGAATCTATTTGCCTTCCGTACAGCAGCAAGACATTCCCAGCAGACTTGAATTGAGAGGCCATCGGGTACCTGCAAACAGAATACATACTAATAATCAGGAATAACTGCCGGCTAGAATCACACTACTAATATTATAAAGTTGTTTAAAAGGACTCTATACGCCTGAGATATGGTAAAACACACATAATAATTAAAATAATAATTGGCAAGTTGTTTGAATTATCATAAGCTAGGGATTTGTTAAAAGAGCATACCTTGGATGTGCGAATGGAAAACGTCCAGTTGGGCATCCTAGGTATCGCTGGACAGACGAATTTCAAAAAGACCTAAGAGCACTTCCGCTCAGGATAGGGATAAATGGCGAAACTTGGTATTAATGGCCAAGAACCACTTCGGGTTGCTGAGCCAGTGAAGTAAGTAAGCGTTTTGTTAGGTATGGTGTTTTCAATTTAAGGAGAGGGTTGGGGGGTTGTTGCGAAGAAATCAACCTGATTTATTGAGTCAGATTTGTTTTGTATTCACATATTCTACAAGGAATTGAGCTAAATTCAAATAAGATTTGATGAAGGCCTAACTTTGCTTCACAATCTCTGTACAATGTACTATTCAATAAATACTTAGTTAAATAGGTTGGTTTATCAATAGTAGGGCCCTCAAAGTAACCCTCCAACCGTTTTAAACTCTTAAATTTGTAATTTAAAATAATGATCATTACAAATCAGAATGTTATTTTGGTTAGCTTTGTTTACATTGTGAAATCGGAAATATAACTGTATATTGTGAACAAAAGGTTATTTCTACATAAACAGTAAAAAAATATAGCATATAATATTCAAAATAACATTATACTTACGTCGATATTCGCTAAATTCTTGAAACAATGGTGTATATCACTGTGGTAGAACATTTTGCGGTTGTAGTTCAAACATCCAACACAGATGCCATTCACATTGTAGCCCTCTATATTTATGTTTATTTCTTTCATTTTGTAACAGATTTTCTTACATTACATAAAATAAAGGAAATCCTAATTATTTAGACGAAAATAAAGAAAAACACTTCAAAATGCAGTAAAGTAGGTACGCTACGCCATATTTTATTTGTTTGTTTTTTTTCTTGCATGGGGGGAGGCTGCGTCTATCTATGATCATTCTGCCTTTTTACACTATGCAATCTTGAGTAGTTTTGCTACCCGATAACAGATAGCGTTGTTTGCACTTTAATGGTTTTTCGTCTTAAGCGCCCACTACATTCTCGACCGAAGTTCTTTGGAAAGTGCGTCGAAGTGAAGTTAGTCGAGGCGAGAAGACAGACTACACTCCTCGTAGGACTTCGGAAAAGCTCAGTTGCTAGGCAGGCCTTAAAGATGGATGACGTGCAAGTTGCAGCTGCCGCTGCTTTGTGCTCTCTTGCTTATTTCAACTATATACGAATACATAGTACAAAAAAAATTTAAAACTTGAATTCTTCAACTGGTACATTCATTATTTCACTTATACCCCATTAAAATGTACTTTATGGCTTATACACACTCAAGCATCGTAAATTGTTTTCTTTTTAACTTTATATCCCGCATGTTTAGCGTACGAGCCCGGATGGTTAGTGGATAGGGCCGCAGCCTTCTGTGCAGGAGGTCGTGTCGTGGTTCGAATCCCACCACGTAGCAATGTGTTTTTCGGTTTTCAAATTTCATATACTTACGTACGTTTAGGTTTGGTTAGGTACCCTTAGATTAGGTAGCCGACCCCGAGAGATACGGGAAAAAGACTAGGAAGATGATGTCCCGCATGTTTAGCGTCCCATATAATGGATTCTCCTTGTAACAATTCTAAGAATAAGAGCTATTGATCTTGAGACAACAAACTCATCCTGGCCACGACATACACGACATACGTTGGCAAAGATTTCTAGTAAACTGAAGTCGAGTAATGTAGTGTGTCACTTCGTACTCGAACTTCGGGCCCTTTGACTCGGACACAAAAAACCGACACAGAACGGAAGTTGCCCGAAGCGAAGTGAAGTTACACGAAGTGCCTCTCTACACTCTCGTGCTCGGCTTACTTCGGTCAACTTCGCGAGTAATGTAGTGGGCGCTTTTAGTACAGTCGTACAAGGATCTTTTGGCGCGTGGGTGACATTGACAGCACAGATTACCATTTCGGTTGTCCATAACCTAACGGACATGTATACTAGGTAATCTGTGCTGTCAATGTCACTCACGCGCCAAAAGATCCTTGTACGACTGTAGGTACATATTTCATTTGTGTTTCAGGAATTTATTGCTCTTAGGTAGGAACAAACAAGTGATTATCTAAAGTCGGATTTTTAATTCAATGCAGCAAACTGACGTTTGGTGGGTTGCCGCTTTTTTGGGAAAAATAAATAGTGATGTGCTTAAAAGATATAACTCAATCACTCATCTAGTGACATGTTCATATAATATCAAAGTGATAATTTTAAGCTTATTATGATTTTATGTGACTTGACCGTTGACTTGGACTGGATGTGTCAACAAACAAGTAAATGTGCTTACGGAATGTTCAACCCATAAAAAAACTACCACGAGCTGCCTCTGGTCTCTGTGTAGCGTCACTCAAGGGACTAGCCATTTTTTATATATCTACCTCTCTCCTCAAGAAATAAACTTAGACAATAACTTCATACATCAAAAATGGCGGCTCGATATCGGCGGGCCAGTGTGAAGAGGCTCAATGAATCAACTCATTGAACTTTAAATTGAACTGGAGTACGTCACTTTGGTTTTCGAGTTGGCAACATTATTTACATTGCAGCTGTCAGTTTGCTGCATTGAATTAAAAATCCAACTTTACTCAGTTCAGTAATCAGGAAAGGAAGGAAACACATACCCACCTTATACCTCTCCCAATACCATTAGCAGTTCTATTTCGTAATAAATAATCCTCTTTGTTAATTACAACATTTTTATTAAAAGCTTCTCAGTTTTCATTACAGTTTTATTATATCTAAATCATTATCCAGTAAAACTGAATGGACTTAAAATAATAAATAACTAAATGTGAAAAACGAAATCACTTTTCGAATATGATTGGAGCATATAAATAAATTCCGGCCCACAGCACTATCATGCAGATCAAAATACTGCCCGTGTTGTATTTGAGCTGGAAAAAGAAGTAAATTACTTATAGTGGTCCGATGAGCTCAGTGGCGCCCCCACAAGTAATATTATTTTGTCTCAAATACAAACACCCCATTATCACACTATACGCGCAACGCGGCGTATTGTCTATGGTTCCATTGTTTTCACTCCGCGCGTAGGCGCGGTGCAAGTGTGCCATACCCCGCGTTTTTTCCATACAAACCGATGTATACTTACAAAGAACGATACAGCTCCGCCTCACCGCGCTACGCCGCGTTGAGCGTCAAGTGTGAAAATGGCCTTACATAAATGTTTTAAGCCGCGTCTCCTGGGCCCCGCTTTATCAAGCTACAAGTTACAGGGAAAAAAGCGGCCACATTGTTAAATTAAATTAAACGGCAACACAAAAGAAGATGATGATGAAAAATTTAAAGCAAACTTTTTCTTCTTTCGATCGACTTGATGAACCCTAGTGTCAGAGTTTTTCTTGACACATACTAAGTAGGTATCTAGTACATGCAAGCGTCTCACCTGCGAACCAGTAGACACTTTAGCAATACTCTTGACGGTGAACATGGGTGTGTACTTGAAGTGTGTGAAAAAACCGATGCCTGACGCCATTCCGGTCGCCAACACGAACTGGTACTGATTATTCAGAAACTTGTTGCCTGGAGCATACTGTAAACAATAGGCTAATTAGGCTATTTTCCTACTAGTCAAATCAGCAACTTTTTTGTATGAAAATTGTGAGTGACGTCACTGGCTTGTAAATATTGACTACTCAAATCAATAACTTCTATATTTTTTTAACTCGATTATTAAATCAAAATGTGGTGAATGAGATCCACAATATTTTAGCCATCAGTTTTATGTATAAACGTTTTGAATTATTTTAGCCACCCAGTCAACATGCCTATTTTTTACTATGGCTTGTACCTGAATGACTGACTGACTGAATGACTGACTGACGGATCAACGCACAGCCTTAACCGCTGATCGTAGAGACCTGAAACTTGGAGTGCGAGTTTTAATGATGTAGGCATCCGATAAGGAAGGATTCCCTCCAAAGGGATGAAAAAGGAGGACAAAGTTTGTATGGGACAACGTGATTCCTTGGTCCAATATACTTCAAACTTTGCTTAAACATTCTTTAACAGTATCAATGGAATACGTGTTTCGTATTTTATTGAAATTCGATCCCTAATAGGGTTAAAAAAGGGTAGTAAGTTTTTTTGGGGGTAATTTGCTACAAAATTCATATCAATACTCTTTATCGAAGTGACCGACCAGGTGAAAAATTAACAGTGACAAAATTATTGACAGACGATATAAGCATTGTAAATATCTAGAAAAACAAGATTGCGTGAAGATTACGAAAAAATTACAAAAACATTAGAGAAAACCTACGTGAAGTCTGCAACCTGTGGCAAAGCAGAAAAGTGTTGAAAAAAATGTCAAATGATTATGACGACGAACAAGTGGATATTGCATGGATTTTCATGAAGAGATCCCTCAGTTTGCGGGAGAAAATAGTGCTCTTCAAAGGGGTTAGAAAGAAGCGCAAAAGATCCGAGAAGAATATCTACCATTTTATAGAAGAAAAAAATAGAAATAGAAATAGAAATTCTTTATTAGCAAGCAGACACGGTAACAAGGTCTTACAGTTATTATTAAATCGTACAAGTTGTAGTGCAAAAGAAAGCCTAAGGACATACCTACATGGTGATGTTTACTCGGTATGGTAGTTCAGTCTCGATAGAGCGGGAAACCCCGTGTGGTGCCGGGTTAGAATAGCATCACCCCATAACTTCCTGCGGGTGTTGTAAAAGGCAACTAAGGGATAATCCAGGGAATGGACAGCAGCGTTCCCTGTGAATGGTAAACTTCTACTAGGCTTACCAACCTGCCTGCCAAGCGTGGTGTGGTGAGTATGACATATACTTACCCCCATTTTGGGGATGCCCATGTCACAAAATAGAGAGGGTACAGAAAGCCCGCTCCGGCCGTTCTCGAAAATAACTACCTAAACTGGCTAGACTACCTAGGGTTGCTACTGTACTAACTCCGAATTTTGAAATAGAGTAGGTTAGGTGCTTCATGTTTACACATGTATCTTATTATACCTACATGCCTAAATGGGCAGCAGAGCATTATTTTTTTTCAATGCGTAGCTGACATAACGTGATTATATAGTAACAATCGCGCGACAGCCGGACTGAACGCCTAGCCGAGACTGCCCGAGACGGCCTGTAAACGCAACGTCAATGTGTGCGTGAACAAAATGGCGCTTAGTTCCGAGTGGACCACCTGTCCGGGCGCGCCGCGCGGCCCGTATACTTAATTTGTGCCCATGCCCAGCTGTGGGCTGTTGTGGTTGATTATGATGATGAGCGGGTAATAGCGACGAACGTGAAGTAGGATTTCGATGATGATTTTCAAATAAAGATTATGATAAAAGACACGGAGGTGTTTGTTCTTGCCTGTCCCCCATCCTACCTGAATTTTACGAAGCTAACTATATCAGATGTGACCAAGAAAAGCAGGCGACTAAAATGGAACTGGACTGGCCATTATGTGGAGAGAGAAAACTGAAAAATGGACGAAATTGGTCTCTGAATGGACACCATGAGAGGAAGTAAGAATAAGAAGAGCTAGCAATAAGGCCGCCTGTGTTTTACTACTGTTATTTTCTGTTTTTTTTTTTTGTATCTGTTTTTTTTTTTTTTGGTGCAATAAAGAATTTTTGTATTGTATTGTATTGTAGACCTCTTAAGAGGTGGTCAGATGACCTGAAAAAGATTGCCGGGGAGAGAAAGATGAAAAGAGCTGGGGGAGGTCTATGCGTCTTCAGGATGCGCAGATCTTAGAGCAACACGGCCTTCCCCGGGCGAGCGGAAGGCCGTGTTGCTCTAAGGAAGGCGCAGATACTCCAAAGAAGACAAAAAGGGAAAAAACGGAAAAAGAAAAACAATGACGAAGAGTGTTAAAATGAAATAAGTTATGTTAATTTTCAATTTAAATCTTTATGTAATTAATATTTTTTTTGCATCTGTAATAAATAGACTAATAAAAAAAAAAAAAATTAAAAAACATGTGAATCCTGTTATCATACTAAGTATAATAATTATTTATTTGTATGTTTGGATGTATGGATGTTTCTTACTCAATCACGTTTTGATCCATAGACGGATCAAGATGAAATTTGGAACACATATAGATTAGGTCCTGGAATAGGAAATAGGTTACTATTCACCGCGGGAAAACCTTTCATTTCCACGGGAAAACTCATTAAGGCGTAACCCCACGGCAAATAAGACGGTTGATTTCAAGACATGCAACCATCGCCCGTAATGCATTAGAATACAGTTCAAATCAGCGCTACGGCGTGGCGGTTACGTCCGTGGCCGCGTCAAAAATGTGCGCAAAACGCACAAAAAAGCTAATTCCATAAAAACTAAGCTTCGGATTAAAAAATGCAACGTACCAATTTTAGATACTCATAATACGGATATTTTCCCGAAGGAATTGTGAAAGCGCTGCTAATAGTTTAGAAGGAATATCAAATTTACTGATAAAAACAGCTTTTCTATCAGATTTTTTTAGCATACTTGTATATGAACTAGAATATTTTCAAACGTTGCGATTGTAGACCATGAACAAATTTCTTAGATATATATTTTTAAAAAAAATTCCATTGATTCGTTTAGGAGGAATATCTTTTTAAAAACAACCATTTGCCGGTAGGAATCACCTTAACGCGGGTGAAACCGCGGGCGCCAAGCTAGTTGTATTCATGTACGACGAGTAAGAAATTATTGCTACTCAGTCGATAATATAAGGGCGCTGTCTGGTATCGAGTAGTTGTAACAATCATGTATTAATAGTGGCATCTGGTATCGAGTAGCTAAAAATAATTTCTTGTTACATGAATAATAAATTGATGTAAATACACAAAAATAATTACAGCATTCAAAGCCAAGATGGTCAGCATGCCAGAAGTCGCAACGCTAGTCATTAAGTTAGACGCGACCCCACTGACGAGACACCATATGAGAATAGACACAGCAAGACTGGATTCGGTGAGCCATTTGAACTGATTGTGTAAGAAAGAAGGCGCGAAATTGGTCTTCCTCACTGCCAATTCTAGGGCGCAGAAGCCACCTGAAAAATACCGGATGTAAGGGACAGCGTACTAGAAACGGATAGAGGCTGCTCAGTCAACGCAACTGAACTGAACATTCACCAGGTTTTTTCAGGAAATGAAACAAAAATTACTTTCCCAAATTTGACGACCCGTATAGCCTAGTTGGTAGTGCACCTGCCCGCTGCGCAGAGGGTCCCAGGTTCGATTCCCGGCCGGGGCAGACATTTGAATGATGAATTCAAATGTCTGTTTCTGGGTCTGGGTGTTCTTTGTGGTTGTTTCTGTGTATGTCCATGGCACCCCGATACAGGGAATCCTAGTGGGGGCTATGAGTGTGATCGTGTTTTAAATGACCACCTCAATCGAATTTGTTTTTATGGAAAAGACAAATATCTTGGTGAAAGTTGTTCAGTTTTATTGACTGAACAACCCCAATCAGTTTCTGGTACGCTGTCCCTTAAACTTAGTACGTGCTTTTGCACGCCATTTGCTTTTGCCTTTTGGGATCAGAACATCGTTTTGGACATCACTCATGCCAACAGATGTTCGGCGTTTAACCATCTGCGCGGGAGTAGTTTTTAGTGCCCGAGAGTTTGGAAACATACAAATGCACCCTCTATTTCTTCAATCTCTTATTCTGATGGAACAGATTGAATTGAACAGGAACAGACTGCCGTTCGTCTATAATTTTAGTCAAAATTGTGTTGTTCTGCCCCCAACGAATCGTTAGCACTGACAGACTGCCTCTGTGGTCTAGTAGTCTGAGCCGTGGGCTCACGATCCGGAGGTCCTGGGTTCGATTCCCAGGGGGGAACACGAAGTTGACATTTGTATATATATCACTTTGTGAGATTTTCTCCAGTTTGGTTAGGACAATGCAGGCTGAATCCACCTGATTGTCTGGAAGAAAACGGATTCCGTGCTTCGGAGGGCACGTTTATCCATCGGTCCCGGTCACTGTTACTGATAGTGGTCGTTACTGGTCGATGTTGCTCCACGTCCGTAGGAACTACCTTAAAAACCCTACACGTGACCCCGGGCGGTGCTAAGAGTGCAACACAACCGGCTGCTGCACATGCCCTCTGAACCTCGCAGCAAATAATGCCATACGATAAATAAATAAGCACTGACGGACATGACCACATGACCAGAGAGAAATCAGGCGCAGGACCAACTATTTACATGCCCATCCGACAGCATGGATCATCTTACTTATCGGACAATAACAGTGGCGTAGCGTGTGTTTGCGCCGCCCGGGGCTGACCCGAATTTCGCCGCCCCCCTTTTTTCGTTAAAAGTAAAAAAAAAACAATAAAATAGTTTGATAAATAATCTTACCTTACCATATTTATTTACTTACAGTAAAACAATGTTTAAATCAATACGTTACGCAAGCAAAGCGAGCGCGTCGAGCGTAACGAGCGCGACACTCCACAAATAAGTAATAATCCATAGGTATGTAACGTGAATGAAGCGAGCGCAACAAGTAAAGAAAATAGATACAAATCAATACGTTACGCGAGCGAAGCGAGCGCGACATTTCGCGAAATTTTAATCAAAATAATATGCGCATGGAGTGTCTGGCTTCACACGACCTCTACGCGAGCGAAGCGAATGTGTCACTCCACGAAAACTCAATCCATTCGGTAATGAAGAAAATTTCAACTTGAATCAATACGTTACGCGAGCAAAGCGAGCGCAACATTTCACGAAAATAGATAGATGTCGTTTTAAATACTGCACATTAAGTTGAAGAGCCTGCAATCGTGGTCTGGCAGAGTTGACATCTCAAGTAATGACGTCGTCGTTCATTTAGAGAGTTGGGATTGTCGACATCTCAAGTAATGACGTCGTCGTTCATGTAGGGAGTTGGGATTGTCGACATCTCAAGTAATGACGTCGTCGTTCATGTAGAGAGTTGGGATTGTCGACATCTCAAGTAATGACGTCGTCGTTCATGTAGGGAGTTGGGATTGTCGACATCTCAAGTAATGACGTCGTCGTTCATGTAGGGAGTTGGGATTGTCGACATCTCAAGTAATGACGTCGTCGTTCATGTAGGGAGTTGTGATTGTCGACATCTCAAGTAATGACGTCGTCGTTCATGTAGAGAGTTGGGATTGTAAATAAAATCCCAAAAATTAGGTAAAAGCTATTATATATTCTGTGGTAAAAGTGAGAGCTGGCTCATGGTTTGCTTAGTTCTAACTTAAAATATTTGATTGATTCTTAACATGCTAAGTCAGCGTTTCCACTCAGATGCGTGTAACCTAGATACTGTATAATGTCGCGGTGCAACTAAAATTAAACTTATTATGTGGCAGTAAAACTCAATACTTTACAGTCCTAATCCTAACCAAACTTGAAACAGCAACATAACGCATCTCTCTCGGGATCTCAGACCACTAGAGCAAGTAAAACAGACACATACCAACCAGAAACATGTATCCGTAGTTTGTGCTCTTGTCAACAATCTTCCAAAACACTATTGCTAAGTCAGGTTTCTCTGGTGGTAAGTCACCGACAGCTGTAATATTGATAAAAATAAATAAATAAAACATTGCGACACGCCCTACGTATAAGCGTGTATCTGAAAAAACCGGCCAAGTGCGAGTCGGACTCGCGCACGAAGGGTTCCGTACCATCAATTATACAAAAAATTAAAAAATGGCAACAAAATCATATCTGTTGTCCGACTCGCACTTGGCCAGTTTTTAGTATTTGTTGTTATGGCGGAAAGTTTCAACTATCTAACTATCACGGTTCATGAGATACAGCCTCCGAAACATTATCTACAAAAACGAAAAATCACGTTTTTTGTATGGGAGCCCTTAATATTTATTTTATTCTGTTTTTTTTTTTTTTTTTTATAGCGGCAATAGAAATACATCATCTACGAAAATTTCAACTCTGTAGCTATCACGGTTTATGAGATACAGCCTGGTGACAGACAGACGGACAGCGGAGTCTCAGTAACAGGGTTCCCGTTTTTACCCTTTGGGTACGGAACCCTAAAAACGTTAATTTTACAGGAGAGCTGATTAAAACTTTTGTTTTCCATCCATCATAACGTAGCGGTTTTGACAAACGATTGAAAATTATTTGCAGATATAACAAAACTAGGTATTTAAAATATGTACGTCGTCGCAACGATTATTTATTTATTTATCATTATTTGCTGCGAGGTACAAAGGACAGGTGCAGAAGCCAGTTGTGTTGTTTAGTTTAGTTTAGATACTATTGAGCAATATTAGAAAATAGTGACTGGGACCAACGGCTTAACGTGCCCTCCGAAGCACGGAATCCGTTTTCTTGTCAGACAATCAGGGGGATTCAGCCTGCATTGTCCTAACCAAACTGGGGAAAACCTCAACAAATAACAACTTTGACCCCCCCCTCTGGGAAGCGAACCCAGGACCTCCGGATCCAGACCACTAGACCACAGAGGCAGCTACCATATGCAACCATCTACTGGGGGCAATTCGGTTGCGCACAAAATTACTAAATCTTGACCAAAATGGTCACCTATAATTTTTTATCCCGAGAGTAGGTACAGAAAGGGAGAGCAACAGATTAAGATATGTCTAAGTCGTCATCATCATCATCATCATCAGCCTGTATCAGTCTCGTGGTCTTAGCCACGATCCGGAGGTCCTGGGTTCGATTCGAGGGGGGGAACACAAAGTTGATATTTGTCAATTTATCACTTTGTGAGGTTTTCTCCAGTTTGGTTAGGACAATGCAGGCTGAATCCACCTGATTGTCTGGAAGAAAACGGATTCCGTGCTTCGGAGGGCACGTTAAGCCGTCGGTCCCGGTCACTGGATTTCTAATAGTGGTCGTTACTGGTCGATGTTGCTCCACGTCCGTAGGAACTACCTTAAAAACTCTACACGTGACCCCGGGCGGTGCTAAGAGTGCAACACAACCGGCTGCTGCACCTGCCCTCTGGACCTCGCAGCAAATAATGCCATACGATAATAAAATAATAAATAAATCATCAGCCTGTATCAGTCCACTGCTGGACATAGGCCTCTCCCATGGCACGCCATTCAGCTCGGTCTTCAGCCGTTCTCATCCATTTTTCTAAGTGTGTCTAAGTCGTGCTCTCACCGAATTGATAGCACTTACTTTTCGCAGTCCAAAGTTTAGCAAAGTTAAATGTGCTCGGGAGTATGCAACAAATAACCAACATTGTGGCCGCGACTGTGACGTCCGGAATTCTGTAAAACAGTTTATACAGGGTGTATATTTAATTATATTCATCATTAATTTAAGAGCCTTGCTCTTGTCGGTTGAGTACATGAAGTGAACGCCAGGTCTCCCTACATTCCGCCTTCTCCTTGACCTCCTTGTACGACATGACCTTAATCTTTTCCTTCACTTGGTCGATGTAACTTATTCTCGGCCTTCCCCTTCCTCTCCTTCCTTCTATCTTTCCTTCAATAATTGTCTTCAGCAACTGGTCATGTCGAATCAAGTGTCCTATCATCTTCCCTCTCCTATTTTCTATTGTATTAAGTATGTTTCTCTATTATATTAATTAAAAAAAAAAAAATTAAGTACTTATTATAAGTATCTTAGGGGTGTTTTAGTACCTATCGATAAAGGATCTCAAAAATTTTACGAAAAGTCGATACTTTTTGTGTAATTTTTTTTTATGTGATCCTCCTACTAACACCGTATTTTTATATACATACATACATAAAATCACGCCTGTATCCCTAATGGGGTAGGCAGAGCAAAACGACCTAAACATAGGTTGTTCCGCCACGTCTGACAAGTTTCGAGCGCTAATACAGATATGATTATGTATATTGATATGGTGACGGGTTGTCAGCCCATCGCCTAAATTACAATACATTGAAACTCTCGAATCCCTTAGCTGGTTTTTACAGCATGCCCGGGAGGAGATGCAGCTGGCACATTCTATGTTTTTCTATCTCTCCCAGTCCAGCATGGAAGTTATTTTTATATTCTGTAATGAAACTAAACAATAATAAAATAAACATATATTAAACATATACCGACTGGGTGTAAGGGACAGCGTACCACAGAAACTGATAGGTGTTGCTCAGTCTACGAAACTGAACAACTTTCACCAGGAAACTCCTACAAGAAATTAGGGGGAAAAAATTGGCTTTGCCGTACAATTTGTCTGATCGAGGTTCATTTTGTACGGGAAAGCCAATTTTTATTTTTATTTCCAGAAAGAATTTCCTAATAAAGTTCAGTTTCGTAGACAGAGCAACCCCTATCAGTATCTGGTGCGCTGGCCCTTACACCCCGTATTCTGTATTTCTGTGGTCTAACTAAACAATAAAATAAAAATTATAATGATTAAAAACGGGATATTTACCGTGGTTTTCCATTTTTGAATTGTCCGAAATTTCAACGCAGTTTCATGACGGAGCGACTTACGAACTTCCGGGTGGTGTGGTGGCTAAGGGCAGACATATCCTGCATTGAAAACCACGGTGAATTTCCCGTTTTTAATCATTCTAATGGTTGATAACCGTGAGAGTTTGAAAAAAGAATGAAACTTCTCTCACTTGGAATTTCCTTTTTTATCCAAAGCTCCCTTGAAATCAGCCCAGCCTCTGGATCCCGCTAGCCTGTGCAGAGTTCTACTCCATCGGGTGAAGTATAAAATTAAGCTTATGAATGTAAAGAATAGAGTTAACTGAAAATAATAGAAATGTATTATTTAAAAAAAATTTATTGTGTTTTTATCTCAAGACTCACGACTGCCGCTCGGCCATACTTTTTGTTGTGCGAACGAACGGCGAACTTACGCACACTAAGAAAAGGCGTGCGTAGGTACATTTACACACACAAGTGCGGTAAAGTGGCAGTCGTGAGATAAAAATATTATACGAGGTATATATGTTACGCACAATCCCCGAAATCGGCCATTGGCCGTAAAAAAGGCACACTTCGCGGATTGGCAAATTACAAAAGGCGCAATACCCGAATTGCCCTTTTATTTCGGCCATTGAGCGTTTTGCATTTGCCAATCCGCGGACTGGTAAACACGAAACAGCCAATTGCCGAATTCATTGAAATATAAAGGCCATTAAACACAAGGCATGAGGGACAACCTAACGCTAACTGATAGGGGTTGCTCAGTTCATGAAATTGAACAGATTTGCTCAGAAAATTATAATCGAAGTGATCATTTTGCATAGGAAAGTCAAAAAATATTTTCTTTTTCTGAAAGAATTTCCTGTTGAAAGTTGTTCAGTTTCATTGATTGTGCAACCCCTATCAGTTTGGGTTAAGTTGTCCCTAATTCCTGGTGTTTTAATGTTTTTTACACAATACGGAAGATGCAATGTTTTTATTTTTGTTATAATTTTAAAGAATTCCATGTAGAATAGACCACAAAAATGTAAAAAAATTAAAACATTGCAATTTAACGGAAAAAACGCGGTTTAAAATAAACAGTTTAAATTTTCGCGCCAAATCGACGTTTACGTCATTCCTGTTTGTCACTGGTTGAGGGTTGCCAAAAAGTGGGGAATTCCCCAAAATTTAGGGAATTTCAAACGGAGTTGGGGAAGTTTTGGGTAAAGCATCAACGCGAGGAAAATGCGGGCAATCAAGGAATTTCGATTTAAAGGACACGGGGCGAAAGTGACCTTTGAACTAATAGTAATAATATTTATGTAGGGGTACCTCTACTACACCTTCGTGCAAAGTGGTATCAAAATCGGACCCGGCAGTTTCCAAAAAAATTACCTTTGAATCGAAATTCCTGAAATCCCCGCACTTTCCACGCGTGGATGCTCAACCCAAGACTTCCCTCATTCCGAATGATATTCCCTACATTTTGGGGAATTCCCCAATTTTGGCAACCCTCGAACAGTGACAAACAGGAATGACGTCACCGTCGTTTTGGCGCGAAAATTTAAACTGTCAATTTAAAAACGCAGTTTTTTCCTAAAAATTGCTATGTTTTTTTTTCAATTTTGTGGTCTATTCTACATGGAATTCTTTTAAATGATAATAAAAATAAAAATATTGGATAACATTGCATCTTCCCTATTGGCTGTTTCGTGTTTACCAGTCCGCGAAATGGTTTTTGTAAAACGCTCAATGGCCGAAACGGAAGGACAATTCGGGGATTGCGCTTTTGCATTTGCCAATCTGCGAAGTGAGCCTTTTTTCCGGCCAATGGGCGATTTCGGGGATTGTGCGTAACATACCGGGTGTAAGAGACAGCGTCCCGCAAACTGATAGGGGTTGCTCGGTCAACGATACTGAACAACTATCACCAGGATTTTTTTTCAGGAAATGAAAAAAAAAATTGCTTTTCCATACACATTGTCGGATCGAGGCGGTCACTTTGTATGAAAAAGCAAATTTTTTTTTTCAATTCCTGAAAAAAATTCCCGGTGATAGTTGTTCAGTTTGGTTGACTGAGCAACCCCTATTAGTTTGCGGGACGCTGTCCCTTACACCCGGTATATATGAGATATCTACCTTTTTCGACCCTATGCGAATGAACCCTGGTTCGAAGTTTTTAAACTGCCCAATAGCACAACTAATAGGCCCCTGGCACGATTAATGTAATGAGCACTATCAATGACAACGACCGGGACCAACGGCTTAGCGTGCCTTCCGAAGCACGGATATGCTCGAGTTGTATACCAGTACCCGATGGTTGCTTAACATTCGTTATTGGAATGAATAAGCACTAACCACTTGACCACAAGTGCTTCTACAGAACAGAACTAAAGACAAAAAAAACACTTACAAATTCATGACATGTAACACTTTTTGGAATAGCATCCTTATGTTGTGTCACTGCTGTTTCATATTCTTGTAACTCTTGGCCATTCAGTTCACCTCTTCTGTAAAATATTTTTAAATTAAATGGCAAAGGAAATGTACCCACAAATCCCGGATCGAGACCTGGCTTAGACCACTTGACCATGGAGGCAGTTGCACAGACCACTCATGACAAAAAAATTGTCAATTGTCACTGAATTTCCTGGGGAAAGGTGTTCAGTATTCGTTGACTGAGAAACCCTTACACCAGGTATAATTTATTTTCGCCACTGCCTATGTTTAAGAGCGTTATAACACCATGATTCCCGGCGGGGGACAATGACTTTGTGTTGTTGTTTCTAGTTTGGTTAGTTAGGGCATTGCAGGCTGATCACCTGATTGTCCGACAAGTAAAATGATCCATGCTGTCGGATGGGCATGTAAATAGTCGGTCCTGCGCCTGATTTCTCACTGGTCGTGTCAGTCAATCTGTCCCATCAGAATAAGAGATTGAAGGAATAGAGAGTGCACCTGTGTGTAGCGCGAACACTTGGGCAATAAAAACTAGTCCTGCGCAGTTGGCCTATCTCTGGGAGATTGGCCGCCATCACCGAAAATCGGTGGGAGGACTATTATTAATACCGTGACCGTTGGTGTGGGATGGGATCTACCTCCTAGTGGCCCGCCCCGAGCAACGGCAGCACAGGCTTGCCTGTGAATAAGTCCAGCTGAACAATCCCAACAAAGCGGTGGTAGGCTCCGAATGGGGACGAGACCTGGCCTGGCTTGCGACCACCCTCTCAAACAGTTTGCTGTGTTCCGTCGGTGCGTGAGTGCGCCAGTTCCATTTGCCTACCCCTCTAGGGATAAAGGCGTGATTTGTTTATGTACAAATCAAAAATTTCAACCGCCGCCGACTGGATTTATGCCTCGCGTCTTTGTCTTTGACTAAGCTTCACCGTTCAAAGCTAAGCCGCTGTAGCTTAGTTGGTTAAGAGCGTTGGGCTGGTTTTCCAAAGACGCGGTCTCAAATCCTGTCGGCGGTTGAAATTTTTGATTTGTTATTTCTAATATCATTTCTAGTAAAAAGAATAAATAATTAAAATACTCACACTGCAATTTTGATCATTATGATGTTATAAATCAAGTTCAATACAAACATTATAAGAGTCAACGGGAAGGCAAACAGAAAGTAGTCCAGGAAGTTAAACGTGTCTATGTGCTCGCTCCTAAAATCAAATAGAATAATGAATATGAACAACACATAAGATAGCATATTTTATCATTTTGGCGAAACTAATGGACTTTATGGGGTAGGGTTCCTAGTAGCAAAAAAGTGAAAGGAAAACATCATAATATTTGTCAGATATTCTGAGAGAGTGGCAGCATTTAGGCTCGTATTTATAAAGCGATTTCAAGATTGAGAGCAATATTGAGTGCGGATTTGACAGGTAATTTTGTACTGGAATGACATTTCTGATTCGAACTCAAACTCGCTGTCACTCTTGAGAGCTGATTATAAATACCGGCCTAATATTCAGAGTTTGTAATAACATGACCCTTACAGTAGTCCAAGCCTACGCTCTGACCTGCTCGCACAGTGACGAAGAAGTTGAAGTGAGGACTTTTACGATCTCCTTAATAAAGCCTGCGACGAGAATAGAGAGACATGGAGACTAGTCATAGGAGACTTTAATGCAAAAACTGGCGCTAGACAGTCACTGGACAACGAGCGTGTCATTGGTCCCCATGGCTGCGGATCCCGTAATGACCGTGGCGAACGGCTACTACAATTAGCTTTTGGGCAAAATCTCAGGATTTGTAACAGTTTCTTCCAGAAACAATATATGCGCCGCTGGACTTGGGTTTCACCAAATGATCGAACGAAAAACGAAATCGATTTCATATTGTCACCAGACCTCGATATCGTTAAAGACGTAGGGATCATCAACCGAATCCAATTCAGTTCTGACCACCGACCACGAGCACGAATATCCCTAAATATATCCCACCCTCTCACCGGAGTCCGGCGCCAAACAGCTTGCTGTGTTCCGTCGGTGCGTGAGACTACCAGCGTGCCTTTACAGGCGTGTTCTGGGTTAGCTCGCTCCATCGTCGACTCTGTCACGGTCATCGCTGACCTTTGTATCTAGAGTCAAGAACTAACTCATTCCAAGTAAAAAAAAAACAGCGCAGGAAACCTTTTGTTAATAAAATCAAAAGAATTAATAAAAACATACTAATTGGCAACATTGATGCGTTCAACCTTAACCTGAAAAATAGCTTCAGCGATTTAAAAATAGACGAATCGACAGACATACAGACCCAATACACAAATAGAAAGATAAGAACAAGTATACAAAATTCCATCAAACTCAGGACAATAGCACATATTAAAGACAGAGAAAATTTGAAAAATATTAATTTCACCGAGTATAGAAAAATTGACAAAACAGTCAAACGGAGCATAGGAAAGATATCAAAAAGAAAACACGCCTCGTACAAGTCGCACTCGAACAAAACACCTCCCTTCGTACTGACAAACAAGGAATATCAAAAGGCAGAACATGGATCACTAGTATGAAGGATGTCAACAACAAAAAACACAATAACAGCAGAGACAACATTTTAAACATATGTACCGAATTCTATAAAAACCTCTACTCGAACCAGAGCAATACCATAACAGAAAAAGAGTGCCTTGAATACACCTGCAGTGACAATGTCTCTCCCATAACGCCAAATGAAGTGCTTACTGCCATAAGAGGCATGAAATATAACAAAAGGAGACCCTTTATCGCCGAAGTTATTCACAGCCACTTTAGAGGAAGTCTTTAAAACTGTCCCAGACTCCTGGACGTCTAGAGGCACCTCCGCCACTTCAGCCACAGAACTAGAACAAATGCTGCAAGAATTGAGCAAGGCAAGCTTTGAGGTTGGGCTTCAAATGAATATGTCAAAGACCCAACTCATGTCAAACAGCACAAAACATAGGGTTGAGGTCGATGGGCAGGTAATACACTATGTTAACCTAGCACACCTACTTGGGGCCAGAAGCATCCAGGCAAACAGGCAGGACTAAAAAAGTCGAAAGACGCGTCTAAAATGCCTGGAAGAGCTTCTGGTCCATGAAGGAACTGACGAAACTAAACTTCCAATTTCACTTAAGGAGGGAAGTACTCTAAATCGGGCTAAACACGGTCCGGCATTTGACTTTGTTAGTATAGTTAATAGTTGAATTTTCAATAAATCTATATATGGTTAGCTTCTCTAAAATATGGAGAACAACTAGATTCATAGATTTAATCTAAAAATACTATGATTACACCAGGAAATCATCAGAAATATCATGAAAATCTGGCGTCTCAATGCCGAATTTGAAAAACTGTGACATTTCTATGAGCTTAGAAACAGCAAATGTTATATCGAAATCACCGTATAATTATGAAGAACATCATAATCAACTCTGTTTTTCAATACTTTTTGTATACATTGAGATATATGCAAAAATATATGAAATCGGCTTGAAACAGCCCCATGCTAGAAAAGGACAGAGCGCGCATTCTGTCATTGGTTTGAAAGGGACAGTTGCCGCGAGCACATAGACCCTTAAGAGACAACTCGTTGACATATGTGTATCCTGCCTGTCCTAACCTACGGTGCACAGAATTCCAAACTCAAAGTTTGCCAACGCGCCATGGAGCGCAGCATTGTATGCGTGAAGCGAATAGATCGCATAAGAAAAAACTGGTATTACAAATGTAGGCAGGAAACCCGCCAGGCTGAAGTGGGATTGGCCCGGACATGTCGTCCGCGTGGATCCTGAAAAATGGACGAACGCTATCACTAAATAGATCCCAGAGGGTGGTCGCCGACGACGGGGAAGACCCAGTAGAAGATGGCGAGACGACCTGGAGCCGTATTTTTGAATCGCTCGAATCGTATTTCGCATACGAAAGAGTAACTTTCGCATGCGATTTCCATACAATTTTGCGCGCGAAAGTTGCCCTTTCGCATGCGAATTCGATTCGAGTGGTTCAAAAATACAGCTCCAGGACAGTTGTTGCGAACAGTGGCCCATAGAAGCTGTGAACAGAGACGCCTGGAGAGATAAAGGGAAGGCCTTAGCCCAACAGTGGGACGATTTATAGGCTATTGAAAAAAAAAACATATTATGCTTCCATGCTGGACTGGGAGTGATAGAAAAACATAGAATGTACCAGCTGCATTTTCTCTCGGGCATGCTGTATAGTAACTTAGGCGAGATGGGCTGACAACCTGTCACTACAACAATATCTATCATAAACAACTATGACGTGGCGGAACGACTTTTGTTTAGGACGTTTACGCTCTGTCTACTCCATAAGGTATAAAGACGTGATTATATGTATGTATGTCTAATTATCATATCAAGTATCATATACTTACGTTTCCCACAAGGACCTCATAAACATAACATTTCTTGCGCCGATTACCATTCCCATGCTACCTAAAATTAAAATACAAAATTTATGTAGAAGATCTATGTTCACTCTTTTGCCTTTTTTGCCATTCGATTCCTTTCTTGACCCTAATTTCAGGCCTTTATTTTCATATAGATTTACGCATAGTCATCCTGATCCCGAGGTCCTTGGTTCAATTTCCAAGGGTTAAATTTTTTACAATTCAATTTCAAAACTCAAGGTTGATATTTTGTTAATTAATCTCTATGTGATTTTATTGCCAGTTTGGTTAGGAAAATGCAAGCAGAATCTCCTGATTATCTATACTAATATTATGAAGAGGAAAGATTTGTATTTTTGAATGTGTGTTGTATCGTCGCGATGACGGACGGTGGAGCAAGGCGGTAACGGATCACCAAAAAACTTTCAGCAGGGCTATATATGATGCGCACTGTAGACTTCGTTTTGTTTACGCATTATCTCTTTCGTTGCGCACTTCACTACGGAAAAAGACTTGCATTAATCACAGTGAAGTATGTAGCGCTTGTAAACAAATCGAAGTCTTCAGTGCGCATCATAGGCCTGCTGATGTCCATATTGTTTATGTGGTCACAGCAACTATTTAGATGTGATAATAGCGCACAAAACAAACGTAAAAGCGGGCAGTAGTGGCAACGCTAACGCACGAATAAATGACAGACAGAAGATAAAACAAAGGCGGGTGTGCGGGGGGCGCGGGCGCAACGCGGTTACATGTTGCTTCGCTTCCCCACTCCCTCTCTCCCGCTTCAACGATAGAGTAGAGCAGAGCGCAGCGTAGTACGGAATATTAGGAGTGGAATTGGTGAATTCATTCGAGTTTCAACGCACGGGAATGATTGTTCAAGGCTTGAACTTCAAGCAAATCAACTCAAATACTTAGGACTTTGGTTGCATTATATTTGGCAACTTTTTTAGAATCTCTAGGGGGGGGCAGCTGCCCCTCCCTGCCCCCCCTTGGCGACGCCCTTGAACGGAGTGGCTGCCGTTATCATCAAAACGTCCAGTAGGCAGACCACCAGCCAGGATGGACTGATGATATAGTGGCGATCGCGGGGAAACAGTGGATGCAGGAGGCACAGACCGGTGAAGATGGCGAACAAAACAAGATATGCCTATACCGGGTGTAAGGGACAGCGTCCCGCAAACTGATAGGGGTTGCTCAGTTAACGATACTGAACACATATCACCAGGATTTTTTTTTCAGGAAATGAAAAAAAAAATTTGCTTTCCCATACAAATTGTCTGATCAATGTGGTAATTTTGTATGAAAAAGTAATTTTTTTTTTTCATTTCCTGAAAAAAGATCCTGGTGTTAGTTGTTCAGTTTCGTATATATACTCAGCAGTGGGTAGATGTAGGCTGAAATGATGATGATGATGTTTTATGAAATAACTCAAAAACTACTGGGCCGATTTAAAAAAATCTTTCACCGTTGGAAAGCTACGTTCACCCTGGGTAACATAGGATACTTTTTACCACGGGAAAGTCATTCCCACGGGAAAACGCTGGCAGACAGCTAGTCCGGAATAAAAAAGTTTCTGTGCTTCGGAGTCCGGTCGCTGTCTTTGATAGTGGTCGTTGTAGAAAGGAGGCCTATTAGCAGTGCTATCTTTCTACTAAGCAGTTTAAAAACTCTGACACTGGAGTTTATCGGGTGACTCAGGCCCGTATTTATAATCAGCTCTCAAGAGTGACAGCGAGTTTGAGTTCGTATCAGAAATGTCACTTCAGTACAAAACGACCTGTCAAATCCATCCTTAATATCGCTCTCAAACTTGAGATCGCTTTATAAATACGAGCCTTAAAAACCCACACGATGAAGATAGATATTGTGAAAAGTAGGTGTTACCAATGGTGGTTGATGATGATATTGCGTTTGCCAAGATCGCTTTCCTTGAACCAGCGGTATTCTGAAAAGCGAGTGAACTACATTATTATTCAAAAAAAAAAAAAAGGGCAAGAGCGTGTCGGACACGCCCATTATGTAGGGTTCCGTAGCCTTATATGTTTACTTATACATTCATACATACATAAAATCACGCCTTTATCCCTAATGGGGTAGGCAGAGCGAAAACGACCTAGTTGACTACGGAACCCTAAAAAGTACGCCTATCTTATTCCCACCAGCAATCTTAAGTACCTACAACCTAAAAGTACCCTAATTGTATCGATTCCTATGCGCACAAAATCATTAAATGTTGACTAAAATGGTCACCTGTCATTGTCTATCCTGAGAGAACAGAAAGGGACAGCAACGATATTGGTTAAGATTTAGTTAAGTCATGGTCTCCACGAATCGATAGCATTGTAGATAGGGCCGCTGTCTCTTGTGCAGGAGGTCGTGGATCGTCGAACCCCATCACCACGTACCAACGTTTTTGGTTTTCGAATTTCATTTGTACGTTTATTCACGGTGAAGAAAAATATCGTGAGGAAACCTGCACACACCTACGAAGAAATTAAAAGTGTGTGAATTCGATCAATCCGTGCTGGGCCCACGTGAACGACTAATGATCGCCCTAGATTCGGGGTAGGTGGGAACGCATATGAGCTGGTCAAGATGACCCACTACCTTGGCTAGGGGCTGAGAAACACGATTAGATAAAGGTAGCAAGCAGACGCTGGTCCAATAAAAAAAAAACCTGTTTTGAAGAAGAAAATGTAGTTTTTTTTTTTTTAAGTTGCATGACATCGGGAAAACGGACAACAAAAGGTTAGTTTTCTGTTCTCTAAGACAGGTATACCTGTCATTTTCTGTCTTAGAGAAGAAAATTAACCTTTGCTGCATCCGCGCTGACATCTGCTGTAGGCAACTCACGGTAGGCATGCTCCCAACCACAATCTCCATGATGTATTTAGTGGTGTGCTGTCTACTGCTGATGAGGGGAAGAATGTACGCAGCCAAACTGGACTTCACCAGTAACCTGCAAAGATATATTTTTTTTAATTCGGGGTGTAAAGGGGCCCGGACACGGTCAAACGGTTTGTCTCTCGTGTTTGATGAAACCGTTTGAGCGGTTTGAACGGTTTGTCAAACCGGCACTGAGCAGTTTGTTCGGTACGCCGTCGTAATAAGACGCTAATGTCCTGCATAAAATGATAGAAAAAAAAGAAAAGAAATAGAATTCGGTCCAAAGAATGATATGTAATGGTATGTTACTGCTCACTGTTCGTCACACACAAGCTCACGCTACAAAAATCAATGAAAAACTAAGCCCTGTTTGATCAAACGCGTCGGAACACGATCAAACGGCGCGTCAAACACAACAAAAATATGAAATTTCATCAAACGAGCTTCAAACACGTAAATGTTTGACAAACCGTTCAAACTAACTTGTAAACGATCAAATCGGTTTGAGTCAAACCAAAATCTACGTGTTTGAATCAAACCGTTTAATCGTGTCGGGGCCCCTGCAAACTAACAGGAGTTTGAGACCAGAAAATAGGCATGTTGACCAGTGGCAAAAAAAAAGACAATAGGTACTTTTGTCACTTAAATCTGATGGCTAAAATACTTTGGATCTCATTCATCATCTAAAAATAAATACACATTTAGATTTAATAATCTAGTTAAAAATATAGAAGTTATTGATTTGAGTAGTCAATATTTACATGCGAGTGATCAATATTTTCCATAGGTATTATCATACAAAAAAGCGTTTATGATATTTCATAAAAAGTTGCTGATTTGACTAGTAGGCAAATAGCGTATTCTTTCAGGAAATGAAAAAGATTTGCTTGTCTATACAAATTTTCTGATCGAGGTGGTCTGGTGGTCGTTTTGTATGGGGAAGTAATTTTATTTCCTAAAATAATTTCCTAGGGGAAGATGTTCAGTTTCGTTGAATGACAAACCCCCTGGTACACTATTACGCTGTTTCTTACACCCACCAACTGTGTACCTCTAGCTAGAATGAAACAGGTAAAACTTACCCCACATTAGAAACAGCAAAACGGTCTTTTCCGCCAAATATCAGGCAGGTGGCGAAGCGCTTATCCCAACCGCTGATGTTGAGGAGCTGGTTCAGATATCCACCAACCACCATCAAAACCGTGTTCGCCTGAAACAATTAACTGTCTTTTTACGAGTAGTCGGATTGTCATCTCTGTATTTTTTTGTCATCTTTGCCACTATTGCCATCTTTGCCGCTACTGACATCTTTGCCATTATTGTCATCTTTACCACTTTGTCTTTGCCACTATTGTCATATTTGCCACTCTGTCTTTGCTACTATTGTTTCCTTTGCTACTTTTGTCATCTCTGTCACTATTGTCATCTTTACCATTATTGCCATCTTTGCCACTATTGTCATCTCTGAGAATCTATCATCTCTGCCACTAATGTCATCTTTGCCACTATGGTCATCTTTGCCACTTTGTCATATCTGCCACTCTTGTCATTTTTGCCACCATTGCCAACTTTGCCTCTTTGTCATATTTGCCACTATTGTCATCTTTGCCACTATTGTCATATTTGCCACTATTGTCCTCTTTGCCACTCTGTCATCTCTGTCACTATTCTCATTTCTGTCACTCAATCTCGTCTGGTATCCACCTTCAGATATCCACCAACCACCATCAAAACCGCGTGTTCCCCTGAAAAAGTACTTTGTCTTTGTGGTTACATTATGTCATGGGCTCCCGAACCGAAGGTCGTGGGTTCTTGTACGATATTTTCTTTGATTAGGATAATAGAAAGATAATAGACTTGAGATTGAGTAGGTACTGCTGAGGACTTTGTGAAATTTAAATCTCTCCCAGAGAGTGGGAATCTACCCACGAAGAGAACGCAAAACTTGTCAATTTATCATTTTGTGAGATTTTCCCCAGTTTGGTTAGGAACAATGCAGGTTGAATCACCTGATTGTTTATAAGAAAAGATTCCGTGCTTCGGAGGGCACGCTAAGCTGTCGGTCCCGGTCGCTCTCTTTAATAGTGGTCGTTACACAAACCATGTCAGAGGCTGGTACTAATAGGTGGTTTAAAACTCACACCAGGGTTCATCGGGTTATTTGACTCGAAAAGCCCACTCGATAAGAAGATGGTCGACTCTGTCTTGGTCATTACTTGTCTATTTCAAATATCAAGAAACAAGTCCTAATGGGAGTGATAGAAAAATATAGAATGCGCCAGCTGCATCTCCTCCCGGGCATGCTATAAAAATCAGTTAACGGATTCGAGGGTTTCAGTATCGTAAAGGTGGATTCACATTGCTATTACGCCACGTGTATTGCGTGTGCTGATGGCCGTAATGGGATTACAGCTTTCTTAGAAAATGTATGAAAAAACCATGATTAGATTCACACTTGCCTTACGTGACGTGGCTGATGCAACCAAATCTCAGTGTGTGTCTTGCGTGGTTTGCGTCATCTTGCATCAGCCTGAGTGTATTGCGTAAGCCGACGTGGAAACGACACCGTTCGGCGAGATAGATAGTCACTGTGCGAGCGAGAAAGTATTCGACTCCGCACGCTCGAGATGAGATGGATAGTCAGTGAGCGAGATAGAAAGTATTATAGCACAGCGAACAACACATGCGAACACGGATGTGTGTCACATCATGTACGTGGCGTAAGTCCAATGTGAACGCACAGATGACGCGTCAACGGACGTCGTCCACGTGGATTGCGTAAGTCTAGTGTGAAGCTGAAACACATATCAGCCTACATCACGTACGTGGCGTAAGAGCAATATGAACGCACCTTAATTTAGGCGAAAGTGCAGGAAGTAGGCAACAAGCTCCCAAGTTAAAACCAAATTAAAATGAATCCAACAGGACCTACGGGGCGCCCGCCGCGCTCATAAGTAATCTGTGACCTACGGGGCGCCCGCCGCGCTCATAAGTAATCTGTGACCTATGGGGCGCCGGCCGCGCTCATAAGTAATCTGTGATCTACGGGGCGCCCGCCGCGCTCATAAGTAATCTGTGACCTACGGGGCGCCCGCCGCGCTTATAAGTAATCTGTGACCTACGGGGCGCCCGCCGCGCTCATAAGTAATCTGTGACCTACGGGGCGCCCGCCGCGCTCATAAGTAATCTGTGACCTACGGGGCGCCCGCCGCGCTCATAAGTAATCTGTGACCTACGGTTCTAACCGCAAGACCACGGAGGCAGATAAGATAGACTTACGCCCAAATAAGACTTGGTGATGACATTACTCTCTATGACGCGAAGCAGTGGAAACATGAAGACTGGGATGAAACCTGTCGTCGAGACCTTCACAGGGTGGAACAGGAGGCAGATCAGCATTATCAGGTAGATGAACAGCACCGTCTTTTCAGGCTGAAAAGCGTAAAAATCGTTACACAAACCATAAACCATCAAAGATAATAGCTGTTTTACTATTAGAAGGTTTAATCACTCTGTCACCAGATTAGGTCGATCATCGTCAACTCAAAAACCCACCCGCAATTTTTAAAAAGTGTAACAAATACAATGATCGATTCATCCATGAGCTGGGAACATCTAAACACCACATTTGCCCAACGATTTAGAAATTTTAGCGCTCCTTTTATAACTCCGCAGTCAATAAGGATTGTTCCATCAAAAATTGTAAACTCTCTGAAGCGAAACGCACTCTTTCAAATTGGCTAAAAACCCGTGATTACAATTCTACCGAGGATATTCTAAAAATAATTACTTAACCAAACATACTATAATAATATTTTTATTTCTCTTCTATTTATCTATGTTACGCACAATCCCCAAAAACGGCCATTGGTCGTAAAAAAAGGCACACTTCGCGGATTGGCAAATTCAAAACGCGCAAAGTACTCATTCGATATTTATAGTTCGTTTTTTAAAATCACCGTTTTCCAAGATGGCTGCCATACAAGGGTTTTTTGTATCAAGAACTTTGATCAGGTCTGGCGTGGAAACAGTTCCTCGTAGTGGGAGTGAATAGTACGATTTTGTATTTGAATGTGTTGTATTATTATTTCTGTGGTCCTCTCCCCCCCTACGAGGAACTGTTTACGTGACAGAATCGATTAAAGATTCTTTAAATACAATGGTTTTTGTATGGGGAACTTTGATCAGCTCTGGCGCAAGAATATTTGCTCGTAAGGGGCTAAAATCGTAAAATAAGTAAAAGCTCTACAAGCCAAAAAAAATTTAGTATCTACCTGCCTACTCCTACATAATATTCTCGCACCAGAGCTGATCAAAGTTCCCCATACAAAAACCGTTGTATTTAAAGAAACTTTAATCGATTCTGTCACGTAAACAGTTCCTCGTAGGGGGGGAGAGGACCACAGAAATAATAATACAACACATTCAAATACAAAATCGTACTATTCACTCCCACTACGAGGAACTGTTTCCACGCCAGACCTGATCAAAGTTCTTGATACAAAAAACCCTTGTATGGCAGCCATCTTGGAAAACGGTGGTTTTGAAAACGGAACTATAAATATCGAATTAGTACTTCAATAACCTCTCAACAACCAAATTGCAGCCTGATCGGAGCATTTTTTTATCAGGCGCCATTTTGGATCCACCATCTTGGATTTTCGTAATCACCGAAAGTTACCCACTATCATTTCCTATAACATTTATTCGAGCACTCTCCATCTATCTCTCATCGTTAAGGAGATATCTGACGTTTTATTTTGTATGGCGGCCATCTTGTTTTCCGCCATTTTGGATTTTTTTCACCACGATGTGAATCTGACCAGGGTATGCTCCAAACTTTGTTCGAGCACCACTCCTATATCATTAAAATACTGTAATTGCTCCTATCGTAACCTAACCGACCCTGCCTGCAGACCCATAGAGTGTACCCACCAGGGCAACATATCTCAAAAGTTATCTTAGGATGTGTACAACTAGTCTGAGACCCTGAATGGCTCCCATCAAGCGAGAGTGCAAGCTTTTTCGGCTAACCGCCGTACCATAAGAATGTGGCGGCCAGAATCGAGGGCATTATCTATATTACACATCCTTACACCTGTTTTTTATGTCCCTTACACCTGGTATTTTTAACTCTTTGGAAATTGGCCTTTTTGTATTTGCCAGTCCGCGGAGTGGTTGTTCTACAACGATCATTGGCCGAAATGAAAGGACATTTCGGGAATTGGCTGTTTTGCAATGCACAATCCGCAGTGTCCCTTTTTTCCGGCCAGTGAGCGATTTCGGCAATTGTGCGTAACAGATACTTAAGCGTAGTTAGGGGTGATTTAGGGGTTCATAGCTTACCTTATTCTTCAGATCATCTGGAAATGCTAACAGAAGGATCATCAAGACGAGTATGGGTATGCTCCCAATGATGCCCCTTCCGTTTTGGACGAAGAAGTTGCTGATTCTCTGCCATGTAGTCGGGGAGGAACTGGAAAATAAGAGGTGTAATAAAACGTACCATACCACAGATAATATAATATTATACTACCATACTAGGCGTTAAAATTTTTGTGGCCAAACTATAAATCTACCCATGAAAATGAACAACTTTCCCCAAGGAATATCTCTAGGTCGAAATATGAACAAAAAGTGCCATCCATACAAAATGACTCAAGCAGCTGGCACCATAGAAAACGATTTAATTTTTTTATTATAAGACCTATGTTCCTTGGGAAATGTTGTTCAGTTTCATGGATAGGTTAATACCGCTCAGGCACGGAAGGTCCAATTACCGGAATGTCCACTAGGGGCATTTAGTCCATTTCTGCGATAGGCTAATAAAAGGGCACCAGCCCCTGTAGCATGCCACCGCGCGATAACGTATGTATATATCGCATCTAACTCCCATACAATTTGACAGATAGATGTGATAAAATGTGTGATAAAGCGGCTACCGCGGCCTTATCGCGGCTGCATGCTACGGGGGCTGATTGTCTGTAAGATAAAAGATTCTGTGTCTCGTAGGGCACGCCAAGCCGACGGTCCCGGTCGTTATTTTTGATAGTGGTCGTTGCAAAAACAATTTCAGAGGCCTATTAGCTATTTGGTGGTTTAAAATCTCTGACACCAGGGTCCATCGGGTAGTTCGATTCGAACACTTGATAGAACAATGAAGAATCGCTGCAGGTCGGATTTTCTGGCTTTCTAATTTAGTTTTTCGCGCCTATTATTGTGATAGTGTAGGTAGTGGGATTAGCATAATAATGTGCCGGTAGTGAAAGTCAATGTGGTGAAAGTGAGAAATGAAGTACAGCAATCCTGTATAGTTCGAATCGACGCTCCCACGTAAACTTCATAGAGCATTGGATTGTGGGTATCACACTCGCAATCTAATGAGTTCTAGGTTAAGCTAGGTTAGTGTAGGTTAGATTAGGTTCAGAAGACTTCTACACTCGACACTGGCAGAAGTGTCCCCAAATCTGGGTTGACGATTGCCAAACAGAAAAAAAAAGAACAATGATAGTTTGGAATTCAACTTCTTACCTTTGGGCAGGAGCAGAACTTGAGGGAAAGAAACTGAAAAGAAACAGCTCCAATTTAAATTTATTTGTAGCCTGAGAAAATTAAGCCGATAACAGACTATCAGGGGAAAAAATCATATTGTTTTGAAAATTGCTACAATTGTTCCCTGAGGTATCCAGAATGTCATTTTACAGCTTGTGCCGGAAATCCAGAATAAACGCCAAAAAAATTAAAAATGTTATAACCACACCATGTAGGGTAGGTATCTAATGAAAGAGCTTTTTGAGTAGATTACAAATACAACGTGTAACAGAAAGTGTATGTATATGTGTTACGGCTAATACCCGAAGTGCGGCTACACCTAGTTTTAGCCGGTTAGAACTAGGTGTAGCCACTTACTCTTGGCTAAACCTAGTATTAGCCGATTGTTTTCGGGTAAAACTAGGTCTAGCCTTCATCATGCCGGCTACAACTAGGTCCAGCCATTCCCTGTTGGCTAAAACTAGGTCTATCCGATATCATTCCGGCTAGAACTAGATCCAGCCATTCCCTGTTGGATAAAACTAGGTTTATCCGATATCATTCAGGCTAGAACTAGGTCCAGACAATCCCTGTTGGATAAAACTTAGATGCGTGTCCCGCCAAGCCTTCCGCCCCGCGTCACACTCAAGACTCACAGCATCTGCAGCAGCGGCGCGGGTGGAGGGCATAGCGGGGCACGCACCTCTGCAGGTTGTGAGCGCCAGAAAGAAACGTAGAGTTTTTTTTTATTATCTAAAAAAGCTCTGCCGATAGCATGTCGGCTGCCTTGTGTTCACACGTGTAATAGCCATATTTTTACATCTAGAGCAACCCCGCTGCCATGTAATTAGGCAATCATTCACTGGCTATAAGTTGAATGTGAAACACCTTGCTTAGTCTGAATATTATCTTGCCTCCTTTGTCTCTTTTCGTAATTATCACCCAGTTACATACATACTTATTCATTCTTTTCTCCTCGATATCGTCCAGATGATTCGCATCGATCTTATCTCATCTCAACCCGATAGCCCCATATCATATCAAATCAAATCAACTGATTGATGGTCCCTGTAAACATACAAGCCGACCCGAGCACCACATTAAACATGCATGATATCATTTTCTTAATCCCATCCCTTTCTTCCCTGCTTTCTTCCCGTCGTTCTCGTCTATTCCACCGTTCCTCCCGTACCTCGATTGCGTTACTCTCGTCGCTCTCGACGCTTCCAAAACTTACTCTCCCGTACCTAGCGTTCCTTCCGCTGGCCTTACCATCCCTCTCGTACCTCCCATACATCCCGTCCTTCTCGTCCTTGCCTTCCCTAGGTTAATACAATAATCCCTAACCTTCCCTCCTAAAGCTACCCCGCAGCGAATTCAGTTGACGTCACCCTGCCCAGAAAAGCAGCGCCAGATTAAATACATATTACCATTTTTCTTCTTCGGACCTAGTTCTAGCCGGAATGATATCGGATAGACCTAGTTTTAGCCAACAGGGAATGGCTGGACCTAGTTGTAGCCGGCATGATGAAGGCTAAACCTAGTTTTACCCGAAAACAATCGGCTAATACTAGGTTTAGCCAAGAGTAATTGGCTACACCTAGTTCTAACCGGCTAAAACTAGGTGTAGCCGCACTTCGGGTATTAGCCGTAACATATGCATCGAGAAATGGGTGAATCTACCCATGAAACTGAACAACTTTCCCTAAGGAACATAGGTCGAAATACGAAAAAAATATTTTGACTTCCCATACTAAATGCGCTATCAGCTGATGCATTTTGTATGGAAGACCAAAATTTTTTTATCGTTATTCGACCTATGTTCCTTAGGGAAAGTTGTTCAGTTTCATGGGTAGACTCACCCATTTCTCGATGCATATACCCTTTCTGTTACACCCGAGTCTGTAAGGCTGTATGTAGTTTTTACTTCACTCGCGCTATTATCATACTTTTTGGGCAGTACGAGTCGGCCATGTCACGGGTGTGCATGGTTTTCAATGGAAGCTACAAAAAACTACAATAATTAAAATATATTATTATTCCTCGATAGTAAGCAGTCGTCACACTACCATATTACTACCAACTGGTCAGACAATATTTTTAAATAAATTTTTAAGATCGGTATAGTATAGCGTTTAGAGCTGTCTTTACATCGCTGTAGATTAAAAAACGGCCAAGTGCGAGTCGGACTCGCGCACGAAGGGTTCCGTACCATAATTTATAAAAATGGAAAACAAAATAATATCTGTTGTCCGACTCACATTTAGCCAGTTTTTAGTATTTGTTGTGTTGTGTTGTTTTAGTATGTGTGAAAATTTCAACTATCTAACAATCACGGTTCATGACATGAGAAACAGCCTCCGAAACATTATCTACGAAAACGATAAAAAAAAAATCACGTTTTTGTATGGAAGCCCCCCTTAAATATTTTAATTTGTTTTGTTTTTAGTATTTGTTGTTATAGCGGCAACAGAAATACACCATCTGTGAAAATATCAACTCTCTAGCTATCACGGTTCATGACGGACGGACAGCGAAGTCTCAGTAATAGGGTTCCGTTTTGACCCTTAGGGTACGGAACCCTAAAAATGGTTGACTGGATTTTAAAGGAAATTTCATGTAAAATGTTATCCTAGAAATAACCGTAATGATATTCGTGCAATTTTTCAACTTATGAGCAAAAAATCGAAACAAGGCACCTTTGGGCCCCCCTACACACCGATAGCTCGGCCCGCACATTTTGAGGATTTTCAATATCTCAGCTGGAGGATTAAAGAATAACTGTATTGATTTACTGCCTACCCCATTAGGGATAAAGGCGTGATTTTATGTATGTATGTATGTAGCGATTTTCAAAAAAAAACATGTATTTTTTCTGATTACGACTCCAAAATAAAAGTCATCATCAGCCTATATCAATCAACTGCTGGACATAGCCCTCTCCCATGGCACGCCATTCAGCTCGGTCTTCAGCGCCGTCCTCATCCAATCTTCAGTTTTACCATTAGTATTTTCTCGCTGGGGAAAATCAAATACTTCCACGCTGGACTGGGAGCAATAGAAAAACATAGAATGTGCCAGTTGCATCTCCTCCCGGGCATGCTGTAAAAACCAGCTAAGGGATTCAAGGGTTTCAGTATATTGTAATTTAGGCGATGGGCTGACAACCTGCCACTACAGCAATATACAGATCTATCTTAAACAGCCCTTAAAACTTGTCAGACGTGGCGGACGACCTTCGTTTGGGTCGTTGACGCTCTGCCTACCCCATTAGGGATATAGGCGTGATCTTCTTCTTCTTTCGTGTCGGCAAGAAACACGGGCTAAAATCTTACTTGCCCAGAAAGCGGCTACCGTGGTTGCCCTCTGGTTACTGACAAGTAAATCCTCACGCGAGCAGGTGGTCGGGCACGCGGGACAGTTAGTGAGGTGTGCCATGGTCTGCAAGGGTTCTCCACATTCACAGCTGGCGTCTGCACTACTGGAGTACCCCCATCGGCAAAGGTTTTCTTTGCTTCGGCCAACCTGTGTCCTAAGCCTATTTAGACTTCTCCAGATTGGCCAAGGTTCTTTATAACCCGGAGACCGGTTTTCGTTTTTGTACAGTGAATGTGGATACTCACTTGCCCAAAGCTTGCACCTCACGTCAGAGGGGTCTTGGTCGGTAGGCTGTGTAGATCGCAGGAAGCTTTTGCGGCTTCGCAGTCGACCTAAGGCGGGGGAGAGCCCGTAGAGTGGATGTCTTGGGTCGCTTTCCTGCTTTTGTTTTTCAAGCGAACAGGTCACTTCTCTACGGACTCTGGGTGGAGCAATTCCCGCGAGAGGAAACAGCATACCGACCGGGGTTGGCGTGATAATATGTATGTATGTATGAAAATCCAAAATATCACTCGGCAATAAAATGATAATTCAACTTTATGTTACCCCACGGGAATCGAACCCAAATCCAAACCATGGCTCTGACCACTAATTCAAGGTTGCAGGTGTAATAGAGCCGAGTGTAAGTACCATTAGAAATGTTTAGGTACTTACTATCCCATTTTGGATTATGTCATTCAGGATTTTTCACAACATAATAATGTTTTAATTCCTATTCTGAAACCTAGTTTTAAGATTATAGAAATCGCAGAAATCCTATTCAATATTTTAAATGAAATTACGGAAATGCCTTTTTGACATGACTGACATGACAGGACAAATAAAGAATGAAAATTTTCTATAAAACCTCAAACGTACACTACTCGATGGAATAAAAGTAAAAATGGTTCCAGAGGTTTTTAAGAAGAAGCCCCGATGAATAATTTTCACCTAGATCTACTTTATTAGAGAGCCCGATGGTGTAGTGGATAGGGCCGCTGCTTCCTGAGCGGGAGGTCGTGGTTCGAATCCCACCACGTACCAATGTGTTTTCGAATTACATATTTAGATTTTTATTATATATTACATATTTCGGATTACATGTACGTTTATTTGGTGCTTTTTCCGTGCTTCGGAAGGCACGTTAAGCCGTTGGTCCCGGTTAATATCGTTTCGTTAAGCCATGTCAGAGGCCAGTGCTATTTGGCAGCATGAAAACTCTGACCTAATCTAGGATTGGGTCTGGTTTCCCTTCTGGGTTGCGGAGGTCAGATGGCAGTCGCTCTGTGTAAAAACCAGTAACCTCGTTCAATCACCAAGATTGGGTAGCCAACCCCGTGAGATACGGGATAAGACTAGGGAGATGATGATGATCTTCTTTTTATTATTCTATTGAGTAGGAGGAGAAGGTTGTCAACTCAAAATCCCAAGATTAAAATCAGTCTGTGTCCATTTCCACGATCGGAACCATTTATCATCCTGCCAAGTTTAGTTGAGTTTCGAGAAGAAAATAAAACTATAAGTAACAAAATATAAACCGATTTATTATATTACTGTTAAACCTGTCCTACAACATAATTTGGAAACATGGGCACAGCCCTCATTTCTTCAAATTCTTGTAGTGCACCAGATGGTCACACTCTCTCAGTTTCGCAGCAGCTTGCTCTGGAGTCAGGTCACGTTGGGCTTGGGCCAGCATTTCGTATCTGAAACATATACAATACCAACTAGTTCAGAAGCATTATAATTCATCTTTGTGAAGGTTCTAAGGCGGTGGGTTCGATTTTTATGGGCGACGCAAATACATAGTTTGTACTCCCATTTGTGTTCAGTGAGAGCAATATTAAGTATGGATTTGACAGGTCATTTTGTACTGAAATGACATTTCTGATACGAACTCAAACTCGCTGTCACTCTTGAGAGCTGATTATAAATACGGGCCTGAGTAACTGACAAGTGACAAGTTTGGGATGGAAACAAATGGGCCATATAATAAGCCTCAAGGTCACTCAAAGGGCAATAGAAAAGGGCTATGCTTAGAGTTCTGTGATCATTTATTGAGTGGCGGCCACGAGACGGTTGACGCAGCAGAGGTAGAGTAGTAGACCACTGATTTGAGAAGTCACTGCCGCTCCCAACGCCTTTTACTCTTCTATGGGGTAGACTCCCTAAAGGTGGACTGACAATCTGGTGAAGTTCGCGGGAAGCTGCTAGATGCGAGAGGCGATAGACTAAGAGAGAAGGCGACGATGGCCTATGTTCAGCAGCAGACATCTTCCAGCTGTAACGGTTATGATGAAAATGTTGCTGATTATACCCACCCAACCATGTGCTTCTTGACGGACGCTGATCGCAGCAAGGGGGGGAGGTAGAGAGCGTGGAGGAGCCAGTGGGGGGAATCGTCAGGGGCCGTGTGAGAGCCAGTTGGGGCACCTGGAATCAATCATTCAATCTTCAAATATCACACAAATGTGTTTAGCCGAAGAATCGCTGGTTGGCCGTCGTCGTGATAGCGGGCCGGCGAATGAGGAAGACCAGGCAAAGTGGAGAAAATGCCAGGCAGAAGAATTTATGTGCATGACCCTTGTCTTGCTGAGAATGAAGATGGTTCGCTTTTCACAAGGTTTACTCAAAAATAGTACATTTTGATACATATATTATTACCACCGCCGCGCTCATAAGTAACCTGTGTTATTATTATTACGTATCAACGAATCCTCGGATAAGTAAGAAAATTCGAAGGCATATAAACCATCAGTCCGATTGCTGTCTTTGAAAGTGCTACACACGAACCAATTATGTCATATTAGAGAGGCCTACTCTTAGTGGAGCTGCTGGTCTGATACTGTTTAAAAAAACTCACCATGCCACCCCATACTGTACGGAAAACTGCACTTAAACAGGTTGTCATACTTCGTGTTCAGCTGCTTCATCATCTCAGCCAGGCTTCTCTTCTGGATCTCATTCAAGTCTGTCATCCTTTGTGGTCTGCCGTTCAGAGGTAGAAGCATGGTTTCATAAGGCCATGCGGCCCAGTAGGGGACTAGAGCTACCCATTCTGCGTTCTGGAGGACTATGCGTTCCTGAAGTAGAAAAAAAGAGTACCTATTTACAGTCAGTACCTACTATTGAATGGAGAGGAAGAGGGAGGCCCAGAAAAGTCTAAACTCATGTGGTAATCTTATAGATTCCTACTAAAAGTAAGCAGTTAACCAAAATGGTCTACTGTGGGAACTTTTTGATGAAATTGGGTGCACTACGTTTAAACTAAACCATGCATGTAATACTTTGGAAACTTACTTTTTTCTTAAGTTCTTCTTCTAAATATTCCACTAACAAAGCCTTACCATGTTGGGTGTAATAATTCTTTTGGCACCTGAAAAAAATAAAGATTTTATTATCTTCTTTGTTGATCTGGTCGCCATGTTTCATTGACCTGTCATTCTACACAATAGAAGATGGAAGATTTAAAACTTAGTCTCGGGAGCCTGTTTGAGGAAGTAGGAAGAAGAATCCTCTTCTAAAGATCTTGGTTCCTGTATGAAGGTTGCGAAACCTCAAAACTAATATTACTCGAGCATTCTCTATGGCCCTAGGTCCGTTGGGCCTGGCAGTAGTGGTGGACGGTTATTAAAATGCTGTTGAAGCTGTGACTGCCCCCTAAGTGATACAGGCATGACTAACCTATCTTTAACCCTGGGCTCGTTGGGCAGGAAGCTGGATGCCCAGATCTGGCAATGAGGATGAGGGTTGGAGCAGCCCATGATCGCACCCTTGTTCTCAAAGATTTGGACCCAGGTGTAGCGGCGACCCAGCTCCTTTAGCTGGTTTGTCCATCTGAAATTTTAGTCACAATTTTTTGGATTTAACATTATACAACCTGGCATTGGCACTGTGCTCACCAACCACTAGGCATGCACCTATGATGGTAAGTATGTGTGCAGGAGCCAGCTGTGCTCACCAACCACTAGGCATGCACCTATGATGGTAAGTATGTGTGCAGGAGCCAGCTGGGCTCACCAACCACTAGGCATGCACCTATGATGGTAAGTATGTGTGCAGGAGCCAGCTGTGCTCACCAACCACTAGGCATGCACCTATGATGGTAAGTATGTGTGCAGGAGCCAGCTGGGCTCACCAACCACTAGGCATGCACCTATGATGGTAAGTATGTGTGCAGGAGCCAGCTGGGCTCACCAACCACTAGGCATGCACCTATGATGGTAAGTATGTGTGCAGGAGCCAGCTGGGCTCACCAACCACTAGGCATGCACCTATGATGGTAAGTATGTGTGCAGGAGCCAGCTGGGCTCACCAACCACTAGGCATGCACCTATGATGGTATGTATGTGTGCAGGAGCCAGCTGTGCTCACCAACCACTAGGCATGCACCTATGATGGTAAGTATGTGTGCAGGAGCCAGCTGTGCTCACCAACCACTAGGCATGCACCTATGATGGTAAGTATGTGTGCAGGAGCCAGCTGGGCTCACCAACCACTAGGCATGCACCTATGATGGTAAGTATGTGTGCAGGAGCCAGCTGTGCTCACCAACCACTAGGCATGCACCTATGATGGTAAGTATGTGTGCAGGAGCCAGCTGGGCTCACCAACCACTAGGCATGCACCTATGATGGTAAGTATGTGTGCAGGAGCCAGCTGGGCTCACCAACCACTAGGCATGCACCTATGATGGTAAGTGTGCAGGAGCCAGCTGGGCTCGAGCTCCTGTGGTGGCTTCGATAGCCCTTGAGTTCTCTGATGTAACTAAGTAGGTACTTAGACCAACAAATTAAAATCCGTGTTTTCACTAAGACAGTATAATAAGAACTGGATCAAAAACAAAATAGAAAAGAATATCAAAATCAAATATTTAAATTATTAAGAACAAACCAATAAAAAGTAATAAATCTATCTAAACTTATAAAATCTGACTGACTGTCTGACTGACTGACTGATTCATCAACGCAGAGCCTAAACTACTAAACCTAGAATTGTGAAACTTGGAGAGCAAGTTCCTTCTATTACGTAACCTCCCACTAAGAAAGGATTTTTGGATTTTCTCCCCCTAAAGGGGTAAAAAGGGGGTTTGTAGTTTGTATGAAAGTCCGTCAATTTTGAAGGTAGGATCTTCAAATTTTGTATTTAGACTAATAATTAAAAAACAATGAATACGTGTTTCAGCGTTTTTGTATATTTTACCTTTAAAGGGGTTAAATAGGGGATGAAAGTTTGTATGGAAATTCCGTAAATTTTGGAGGTGTGATCTTCTAATTTTACATTTAGGCTAATAATTAAAAAATAATGAACACGTGTTTTCGCGTTTTTGTATTTTCTACCCCTAAGGGGGTTAAATAGGGGATGGAAATTTGTATGGGAATTCTGTTAATTTTGAAGTTTGGGTCTAAGTATTAATTTGTATTTACCACGGGAACTCAATCCCACGGGAAAGCTTTTTTAGCTGCGGGTGAAACCGCGGGGCGGAAAGCTAGTTATATATAAAGAGGTGCAGTTCTGCACAGTATGTATGGCAATAAATATAAATATGTATCCAATTCCAATAGAGGGTTTGTCTCATGTCTAGTTGTGAACTGTTGCTGCTGGTGGATATAGACCGAACCAACAATGTTTCCGGCGTCTTTCTTTCATACAGAGGAATTCAAAATAACTTACTCTTCAATAACAGCTACTATTTCATCGACTGACATCAGAGGAATGGTCATTGTGGAGTCAGGATGAAAGCACATCACTCTGTAACAAAATAGTACATTGTTTAACGAGTGGAGAACATGACCGATTCCCACGAGGGTGTAGTTTCAATACACACGAGTTGGGAATCGCATTTTCTTCCGGGTTATATATAGTGCTTTATACTACACCTATGAGGAAAATATAATTAAAAATCCTTGTAAAATAAAGAATGATATCACTTACATGAGAAGATATCTTAAGAACATTTGAAGTGTCATCATCCATTCGAACAGAACACAAACAAACAAAACACATAATAAATACAATTACACATTACATCGAAAACACTAAAAACCTTATTTACATTGAATAAGTCAAATAAATCAAAGAACGAAAAAGAATTCGAACGCGCGTGACCTAGTTCCGAAATATACAACGCCACAACACCTTTTGGGCTTATAGGGTTTTTATTGGACACCTTTATATAGGACGGTAAGACTGGGTGTGAGGGACATCAAAGCCGCATGTAAGGGACAGTAATACTGGGTGTAAGTAAGGGACGGTCATATAAAACTAAGTGTAGTAGTGGATAGTAATGCTGGCTGTATGGGACAGTATGAAACATTATGTTTTGCGGGCAGACAAAAAAATTATGGACTAGAATCATTTAAAAACATAGAATGTACCAGCTGCTTCTCTTCCAAGGCAGACAATAAATTTGACTCAAATTTCTTGGAACTACTTATGATCATATTTATTGGAATTATGGTCATATTTCTTGGAGCTATGATAATATTTCTTGGAGCTATGATAATGTTTCTTAGAACCATGAATCTTAGTTCTGGGAAATAAAACTATAGCGAAGCTGCAGCTGGTACATTCTATGATTTTAAAATGCTTTTAGTTCAGCATGGTATGGCAAACTTTTACTCGAACCAAACTTGCCATCGTACCTAACTCGCACTCCTGCCAAACTCGCACTTAAACTCGCACTCATGCAAAACTCGCACTAAAACTCGCATACGTGCCAAAATCGCACTAAAACTCACAGTCGTGCCAAACTCGCACTAGTGCCAAACTCGCACTAGTGCTATACTCGCACTAGTGCCAAACTCGCGCTAGTGCCAAACTCGCACTAGTGCCTAACTCGCACTAGTGCCAAACTCGCACTAGTTCCAATCTCGCACTAGTTCCAAACTCGCACTACTGCCTAACTCGCACTAGTGCCAAACTCGCACTAGTGCCAAACTCGCACTAGTGCCAAACTCGCACTAGTTCCAATCTCGCACTAGTTCCAAACTCGCACTACTGCCTAACTCGCACTAGTGCCAAACTCGCACTAGTGCCAAACTCGCACTAGTGCCAAACTCGCACTAGTGCCAAACTCGCACTAGTGCCAAGCTCGCACTTAAGTGGGTTTAAACCCGCACTCGTGCCAAATTCGCACTAAAACTCGCACTCATGCCAAACTCGCACTTGAGAATAACTCGCACTACACCTTGTCCCCACCTTGACCCCACCTTGCCCACACCTTTTACTGAAAAGTAATTGAGTAATTAGACTACCCATTACAAGTAATGCAATTAATTTTGGGACTACATGTAATGCCATTATAAATAATTGTAATATGATTAAGGATTAATGTCCAACACTGCCTCTAAGCGTACTGGCAATGTATATTATGAAAGAAGCAATTAACTTATGTCACTACGAACTATACACGAGAGTTGACGTACTCCTGTTGTATACTTTGGAATGCCTAAGTAAAAAAGCGAATTCCAATCTATACGTGAGTAGTTACACCCCCTGGCGTTCTGGCCTTGTACAGAACGTAAATACGCCGCGCGGTCATGTTGATTTTTACCATATTTTTTACTTAAAAATATAAAAGAGGCAAATGAAGCTAAGCAAATACTGCCAAAAAATGTAAGTGGCCAGTATCATTTTGTGGGCTTCGAGATACAAACTTTTTGTGTTTTGGCATCCGCCTGTTTCTAGTTTTGAATTATGAATTTAAAAAAAAATAAAGGAGGGGAGAAAATACTTTCTCCCCTAGGGGAGAAAGTGAATCCCATATATTTTTGCCGCCCGCATATTCGTTTGCTTGGATTTACGTACTTTCTTCCCTTTTTTCAAGTAAGAACTAATATACTTTCCGAATAGGTGTAGTATAATAGTACATTACGATACAAGTGCGGTGCGTTGATAGTTACAGCCGAGGCGATATTGCTAGCCCGAGCCATAGGCGAGGGCTACAAGAAAGCAGAGGCTGTAATTATCAAACCGCACGTATGTCGTACGACGTTTTATAACATATTTGCGAGGAAATAGCTAAAAAATTAAAACAATACAGCGAAAAGAAAAAAAGCGAGGAATAATTTTTACTCGTTCACAAATTAGCGATGCGCGCGCATCCACAGGGGTACGTTCAGTCGACCCAGTTCGATATTTATACCGATCGAATCTTATACTAGTGGGACGCACTGAACGTGCCTTAGCCTACCTTAGCTGCTGTCAGATATAACCTCACTTCCGGTGCGCCTCTGAACGGGCCGGATAAAAATTAACCTAGTCGAAATTTCGTCTTCCAGGTGTCTCTGAACGGGCAATATAATTTTTAACCAGGTTAAATTTCGATCGATCGAGCGTTTCTGAACGTACCCCAGATTACCTAGTATATATCGCGCAGCGCTTTTTTTTTAAGACAAAGCACAAAAAACCAGCCAGTATTAAGTACTAATAAACTAAATTAATATATTTTTTATTTTGTTACAGATAAATGGTTGTAATTTATTGTAAAAATTAATTAAATAAAAGAATTAAATGTTTATTTTATTATTCTTTATCTCCCAAAGTTAATTTTATTTATAAAATGTTGACCACTTTTCTGCCATAAAAACTCTTTGCTAAGATTTAAAAAAGTACCGTTCGATAAACCGTGCGTTTTACCTAATTAAAAAAAAAACTCGTGTGTTTCTCTACTAAGTCTGTGGTTTTACAGCACTCGTGCATTTTACATTACGATTACGCTCAAGTACGTAATAAGATACAATACAATATTGAAATTGGTGTAGTAAGAGACCCTTTACGAGCAAATGTGTTATAAATATATTTAAATACCATAGGCGTTTAGTTACTGTACAGAAATAAAATTGATTCCCGTGAGCTCCTTAATGAAGCATGTGTAGAAGTAGTATCTGTCAAGGGACGAGAGAGATGCGAGGGACACAATGGATAAAACAGATGCGAGGAACAGATAGAGATGCAAGGGATAAGAATGACGAAAGGGACGAGAGAGATGACAAGGAACAAAAAATATATGAGAGACATAAGGGATGCAAAGGCTGAGATTGAAGCAAGGGACGCAAAAAGTAGATTTTAGCTAAGTTGGAGAAGAGCTAGGACGACATTTCAGACGTGTAAGACACGAGGGACGGTAGGGAAAAGAGAGAGAGACGCAAGGAACGCGAAGAACGCAAAGGAAAAGAGGGACGAGAGAAATGCGAGAGACGCAAAGGATGAGAGGGATGCAAAGGACATTGATATTGGCTAGTCTAGAAAATACCTGCAAGTCCCCTTAGCGGCTGCTGATCGAAACAAAGTGTGTTCTGACTCAGGAGGCGCTGGGGTCCTCTCCAGGAGAGCTGGAAAGTCGTTCGGGAAGACATACGTTGATGTGTAGAGGGGGTTTTTCTGGAAAGGGAAATCAAAATAGTGCGTAAGAGTTTAAAGAAATGGCATATCTGACCACTAGACCTCACAGCACCAGGTAACAAAGGGTTCTTCGGGTCTGTAGGCTGATCTTCTGTCTGGCCGATCCAGAGTAGAAGGCATCTCTATAGGCACACGACGAGAGGACTAACCTGACCACTAGACCTCACAGCTCCAGGTAACAAAGGGTTCTTGGGGTCTGGAGGCTGGTCTTCCACTGGTTCTTCAGTCTGGCCGCTCCAGGGTCGAAGGCAGCGATGAGGGGAAACCAGGATCCACTCGTCTTTGAGGGGATTGTAGCGGACATGTTGGTGCTCTGAGAAAAGTTAAGACAGTCGTTTTACATTATGTTACGTGGACTGGGAGTGAGAGAAAAACATAGAATGTGCCAGCTGAATATCCTCCCGCGCATGCTGTAAAAATCAGCTACGGGATTCGAGGGTTTCAGTATTGTAATTTAGGCGATGGGCTGACAACCTGTTACTATGGCAATATTCATATCCGTCTGGAGTAGCCCTCGAAATTTGTTTGACGTGGCGGAACGACATATGTTTGGGTCGTTTACGCTCTGCCTACCCCATTAGGGATGGGGGCGTGATTATATGTATGTATGTATGTATGTACGGGTAATGTCCGCGCGACGACTGGGTAGTCTTAAAATTACCCAGCTATTTTTGGGTAATGCTAAACATTACCCAAGTCTGCTGGGTAAAGTCCGATATCTGATTCATTTGATTGATCGGACTTTACCCACCAGCATGCACATAACACATATACTTGAAGTCACGCTTTCATCCCTTATGGGATAGGCAGAGTTTAAAACGTCTAGTAAAGAGCGTTTTCGCTACATCTGACTAATAATTTTGGAAATTTTGGATTGAAATTGAAATGTGTATCGCTATATAGTGACAGGTTGTCAGCCCATCGCCTAAATTACAATACACTTTAAGTAATATTTGCAGTGACAGAACTGCAGAAGCAGTCCGGTTGTCATAGCAGCTCTGCCTCATGACACTGCAACCACAATGTGCAGAGTGACAGAAATGCTATAGCAGGCGACGGCTACAGCAGTTCATGCCCCATTTCATAACATATTTTGTAACAGACGCGACAGAAATGCTATAGCAGGCGACGGCTACAGCAGTTCATGTCGCATTTCATAACATATTTTGTAACAGACGCGACAGAAATGCTATAGCAGGCGACGGCTACAGCAGTTCATGTCCGATTTTATAACATAATTTGGAGCAGGTGCAACAGAACTGCTACAGCAGTCTTAAAATTTCCATACAAAAATTTAGTGTCAAAGTGGGGTGACTTAGTGTCCGTCAACGTGTTAACCCTCGAATCCCTTTGCTGGCTTCTTCAGCATGCCCGGGAGGAGAAACAGCTGCCACATTCTATGTTTTTCTATCGCTGCCAATCCAGCATGGAAGTAGTAAATGAAATTCAATATTTTTACTGTCGATATTATAATCCGGACTCGAATTTACGCGGGGTATACAGTGAGTCAACGGTCCAAAAAAGCTTCATAATAGTAATTGTACTATGATAGACGGACTTATGGCTTTAGAAACAATCTCTTTCAGGTAATCTTGTGTTACAGTTAATAATTGTGCCAATCGTTCAAATAACCACAATAAACCACTTATCTCTATGTTGTAAACATTCAATATTTATTGATACTAAAGTCGAGAGTTTATCTAATGTCAGAGAATGATGAACAAAAATAATTCCTCTTCGTTAGTTTTTATTTTATTTTAGATAGATTTTAGGTATGTGTCTATACTCAGCGGGATCCCCAGGTTTATGCCATTTTTTACGCACTATTCGGATAGTGTTGAATTAATCTTTCATGCTGGACTGCGAGCTATAGAAACACATAGAATGTGCCAGCTGCATCTCCTCCCGGGCATGCTGTAAAAACCAGCTAAGGAACTCGAGGGTTTCAGTATATTGTAATTTAGGCCGTCAACCTGCCACTACAGCGATATATCTATCTAACAACCCTCAAAACTTGTCAGATGTGGCGGAATGCCTTTTGTTTTTGGTCGTTGACGATCTGCCTACCCTATTAGGGATAAAGGCGTGATTTATGTATGTATGTTTGTAGATTTTAATGTTCGTTATCTTTTTATCAAAGGTTGTCTGAAAAATACCACTTGGAGGGATAAGACCGCCTTTGAATATGGCCTTATAAAATAAGTTTAAAAATAGTACGTAATAAAAAAAATATCAATAATCTAGACTTGTGCTAGACTAGATTATAAAAAAAAACATTTGTACTGGTAATTAATTACCTTTTATATTTCTTTCTTTCGATTTTAAGTATGATTGTCTCACAAATAGCTAAACTCGCAGAAATAAGAATCCAAGATCACATAACACTACTGTTTACAATTTAGTAGGTATTACACACAAATGACCTACAAAATACACTTTTCCTGTTCTGTTGTTGATACTTTTACAAAAAAAGTGAATTAAAAACAAACTAATTTATTTGAAAAGAAAGTATACTGGCTGAATTGTATTAAAAACTCACCGGTTGGTTTGAATTCCATTTTTGAATTCGAATTTGTTTTTAAAAAAGTGTGCACGTCCGCGCGGCACAGAGTAAAAACGATAACTGAACTGACGTTGTATGGATCTCAGGTATGGATGGAGCACAGATTACCTAGTATATTATGTATGGAGAAGTGATCAGAAGAGATAACGTGGCAAGGATTAAGTTATAGACGCGGCATATCAGTTTAGTGGCTTTATGCCTAGCCGTACTAATACTCCGAGCGGCGGCGGGTTTATGTAATAAAATCACACCTGTAATCCTTACGGGTTAGGCTAGTCTTTAATGGTTATCTAATGTGAAAGTTGCTGTAGTGATATTTAGCACGCACATCGTTTAATATTTAAAAAGCGACAATATTCATTTTATTCATCTGTTGTCATTTACTGTTCAATCCAATGAAATTTGTAATTACGACTTGGGATGGGACTGTACGGTGAAACGTATGCCTATTATGAAATCATTGTATGGAATTATTTCGATGTTAATTGCTTAAAGTACATTTTATCAATATTGTTTATTATAGCACAAATCAGTCTAATAAACTCACTCGATCAGAGCGGTTGTTATCATTAATCAATATCATCCCTTAGTTATCAAAACTTTCTTATCAATTATCAAAATAGTAGCCCACGCGGCTACAGGACCTTTACGTGTAATGCTGCCTTTAGTTATCAAAATAAGTCCATTCTATATTGGTGTCAAATCAGAGATTTCCGTTTACACCGTTGTAGAAAAAAAAAAAGAGATTTTCTTTATTTCTGATAGAGGGCTTAGCAAAACATGATCTGTCAATGTCATATATGAAATATTTTTCGCATGACCATAGAGATGTTAGTAGTAGGGTAAACTGTCCAATTATTGGCATCATAAGCACAATTATGGCACTGAGTTGTAGTTTCGCGGTATGCCACCATATTGTTTTTTTTTTTTGAGAAGGTTTTGGCCTGGTAACTGAGACCTTTGGGCCATGTCTTTTGTCAATGAAGTGTTGCCATTTTTATATGCAGAAATTTACCATAGTGTTTTTTAGTACTGTAGTAACATTGCTTGAAGCTATAGATTTCTTATTTTTTAAGTTTTAATCCTCGAGTGCCAATAATTGGAGAGGTGCCAACAATAGGACAGTTTACCCTACTTGCTTCGGCAGTACATATACTAAAATTGGAACGATTGAGATGTTAGTATACAGCCGGTCTCAAATTTTGACAGATCATGTACAACTAAAGCCATCTATCGGAGCTTTAAAACTATTTACGTCACATTGAAAAGACCATATTCCGCGATTTCTTGGCGGCTAGGCTAATAGCTAGGTTGCTACATCCGACCTTGCTACGGCGTAGCGCTCGTAGCAAAACCGTAGGCCTTTTTGACCAGTCCGCGCATTGAATATTTTTTGTTGTTGTTCTAGTGAATTGTTTTTCAAACTTTTTGACTACGCGACCCCCTTTTATACAAAAATATTGTAAAGGACAGCTTCCCGCAAACTGATAGGGGTTGTTCAGTCAACGAAACTGAACAGCTTTCACCAGAAAATTCTTTCAGGGAATGAAAAAAATATGGCTTTTCCATACAAATGGTCTGATCGAGGTGGACATTTTGTATGGGATGGGAATCTCAATATTTTTTTTTCATTTCCTAAAGAAAAAAAAGCCTGGCGCAAGCTCAGTTTGTTGACTGAGCAACCTCTTTCAGTTTTTGGTACCTACGCTATCCCTTACACTCACTTTATGATTATCTGCAATAGGCACGTAGCCCGGATGGTGTAGTGGATAGGGCCGCGGCCTTCTGTGCAGGAGGTCGTGGTTCGAATCCCACCACGAACCAATGTGTTGATCGGTTTTCGAATTTCATATGTACGTTTATTCGGCGCTTTTACGGTGAAGGAAAACATCGTGAGGAAACCTGCACACACCTACGAAGAAATTCAAAGGTTGTGTGTAACCTAATCTAGCATTGGGTCTGGTTTCCCTTCTGGTTTGCGGAGGTCAGATGGCAGTCGCTCTGTATAAAATCCAGTACCCTCGTTCAATTACCTAGATTAGGTAGCCGACCCCGTGAAAAACGGGAAAAAGGCTAGGAAGATAATGAGGCACGTAGGTTACGTTGCACTGTAGTTGGTGCAATCCGCTAACACCCGCAGTTATACAGCAATGTAGCTGTATAATAGTCCTTCCAACCGCGCCAACTGCGCAGGACTAGTTTTTAGTGCCCAAGTGTTTGCGCTATACACAGGTGCACTCTCTATTCCTTCAATCTCTTATTCTGATGGGACAGATTGACAGACACGACCAGAGAGAAATCAGGCGCAGGACCGACTATTTACATGCCCATCCGACAGCATGGATCATCTTAATTTTCGGACAATCAGGTGATCAGCCTGCAATGTCCTAACCAAACTAGAAATAACAACACAGAGTCATTGTCCCCCGCCGGGAATCGAACCCGGGACCTCCGGGTCAGACCGCAAGACCACGGAGGCAGTTATGTAGCTGTATAAGCTACAGGATGCTCTATTTACGGCCTCCCTCCCGGTCCGGAGTTCAAGGTTCGAATCCTAGGGGGAGAGCACAAAATTGATATTTTTCCCAGTTTGGTTAGGGCAATGCAGGTTGACTGAATCTCCTGATTTTCTGTAAGAGAAAAAAAAATCCGTGCTTCGAAGGGTATGTAAGCCGTCCGTCCCAGTCTTGTTGTCTTTGATAGTGGTCGTTACACAAACCATGACAGAGGCCTATTAGCTGTTAATCATAGGCCTCTGAAGTGACTCTGGCACCAGGGTTCATTGGGTCGATTGTCGACTGTAAAAATACTTATCTACATACATAATAATTACGCCTTTATCCCTAATGGGGTAGGCAGAGCGTAAACGACCTAAACAAAGGTCGTTCCGCCACGTCTGACAAGTTTTGAGGGTTATTCCAGATAGATCTGTATATTGCTAATAGTGACAGGTTGTCAGCCCATTGCCTAAATTACAATACTGAAACCCTCGGATCCCTTAGCTGATTTTTACAGCAGGCCCGGGAGGAGATGCAGCTGCGGCACATTCTATGTTTTTCCATCTCTCCCAGTCCAGCATGGAAGTAATACTTATCTATTGGCTATTATTTATGATATCTGCAATAGGCACGTAGATTCCGATGCAGTGTAGTTGGTGCAATCTGCAAACACCCGCAGTTATGCAGCAATGTAGCTGTATAAGCTACTGGATGCTCTATTTGCTTATATACAAGGTGTGTCGGACGATTATACCGGGTGTAAGGGACAGCGTCCCGCAAACTGATAGGGGTTGCTCAGTCAACGGATACTGAACACATATCACCAGGCTTTTTAAAAAAAAAATTTGCTTATCCATACAAATTGTCTGATGGTCATACAGGGAGTTAAAAAAATGTAGACCGAACTTTAGCGTGGCGCTTTCGCCAAGGAACATTGGTCGAAATATGAAAAAAAAAATGAGTCTATTTTTTTTTTTCATATATCAACTTATGTTCCTTGGGGAAATAATTTTACTCTCGGTAGAATCTTTAAGAAGTCATAGATAATTCCGATAGGGGGGAGGACCTGCCTACACGTTAAACTGAAAAGCTTTTCTTACTAAGGCTCGTATTTATAAAGCGATCTCAAGATTGAGAGCAATATTGAGTGCGGATCTGACAGGTAATTTTGTACTGGAATGACATTTCTGATACGAACTCAAACTCGCTGTCACTCTTGAGAGCTGATTATAAATACGGGCCTAAGTTTGGACTAAAAATATGAACCTCCTATTTGAAAAATTATCCACAACTTGTAACAGAAAGGCTATATTATATGCATCCTGATTTTTAATTTATTCTTGAATCGCCGTGTTGCCCCAAAATTTTAAATTCTCACACAACACATGGGTAGGCTGGAAGGGATCTCTTTGTAGAGATAAAGATCAAGCCCTTCTTGCAACAAAACTTGTAATATTTTTTCTGTGTTTTTGATGGAATAAAGAATATTTATAGAGCGATTTTCCCCATGAAACAACTGAACAACTTTTCTCACGCTCTTGAAAAGTGTGTGCCGCATCGCGTCGCTTTCTGGTATGAACTGGCCAAATACAATCAGCCACAGCAGACTACTCTGACAGGGAAATACTATTCCGGTCCAGCTCCACGCAATATAGCAAGGCCTATAAGCCATTTCAAGATTCTTTCCACTGTGGTTTGGGCCACTAGAACATTAATTTTTGACCCACATAGATTATACCAAATATAAGAATAACCCATGACCTTTAAAACATCACCTAGATCGTGAAAGGGACCTATATTTGGTGCATACCATACCGCATAACGCAGTGCGCTGCTACGTTCCGATCCATCTCACAAAAACCTGAAAACGGCGCTGAAAATTATTACCTAAAACGGAACGCGACTTACACATGTCGCGTCCGTATTCTGGGTGGTTCGGATTCGTTCGTTTGGTTTGGGGTTTTTATGTTGAGTTCGAATTGTGTCGATTTGGTGTTGACGTTACTTTAGCGTACATTGAAAGACTGAAGTGCAGACTTTTTGTATAATATGAAGTTTTTTGTTGGTAAATAAATAAGTACGCATATATTGCATATGTTAATGAGTACATATACTTGGGCCAAATAGTCTCTTTCCAGGCACGACAAGACAAAGAAGTCGAAAGAAGGGTCGAAAAAGCCTGGAAGAGCTATTGGTCCATGAAAGAGCTTATAAAAGGGATCCTTCCAATTACATTATAAAGCGAAAACTCATGGAAATATGCATTCTTCCCATCCTTACCTACGGAGCTCAAACTGGTCTTTGACTGACATCCAAAAGTCCAAACTCAAGGTTTGTCAAACAAGTATGGAACGCAGCATACTCGGGGTCAGGTTAATCGACCGAGTTAGGAACACGACGCAGAGTTCCCGTACAAAAAGCGTAGACGTAGGCCAGAAGGCAGCTTTCCTTAAGTGGGATTGGGTTGGACATGTTGCTAGAATGCCGGATGCACTTTGGGAAAAAATATGGCGAGACGAGGTAGATGTATACGCCCAAATCTGGTTAGAGGAGGCTCAAGACAGGGAGAAATTGAAGAAGGAGAGGGAGGTTTTTGCCCTGCAGTGGGATACCTCGGGCTGTTAATAATAATTAATAATAAAAAAAAAATAATTAGAGACTTGTATAATTTTTTTTTTAATTAAGTTTTTTAATTAATTACTCGATTACAAAAAATTTACAATTTTCACTAACTAGAAGTTTTAGTTGATATTTTTAAGTTTTTTTTTTGTATTTTGACGTGCTATTTGGGAAAAGTTCTTCAGTTGAGTTTCATAAGTATAACATGGTAAAACACACCCTTAAAATATTGGGTCTTAATTTAAAATTACTACAAATCACAGTATCACTGCATGGTCGGTAACTATACTCAAGCAAGCCACCACACTACATTGCTGGCCGAAGTAAAAAAAAAACTCTCGAACGCCCTCAAAATTCGAATTCGGAATCGAGAATAAGCTGCGCGCGCATCTATCGACCCGTATCACCTCACGTTATCGGCAGTAAGCCCCCGACGTTCGTCGCGAGCGGTCGTTATGGGGGAGCTGCAATACCCTGGGACCCCGGTCGGTGACGACGAGAGACAATACAGGGCCCCTTTCCGCAGGGCCCCGCAGTACAGATGGCCCACGCCGCAGCCCCCGCAGCCGTCGGCCTTCGCCCCGTGGCGGCGCGCCCCGGCGCCCCCTAGGCCTCCAGATTATAGGCGAAGTCAGTCGTACCCTGGGAAACCTGATGAGCCGTACCAGGTAAGAATGAGAAGACGCTGTGATATTGGCATGACAGTCTTAGCCGTGTATGTTGACGATTTTGTGGTGTTTGTGAATATTGAAGGTTTTTTGTAAGTCGCAACTGAAACGTCAGTTCGTATAGTGTAAACGTTGCGTTTTCAGGAATCATTGGTCTCGTTTTCAGAAAGTTGATCAGAAATCTACGGTTTTGATTTTTTTACCAACTTTACCCTGATCAGATTATACGTAAATTGAGAAAACCTTAAAAGAATATAAATTAAAATCATATATCTTCTAAAAACTATTAAAAAAAATGAAAACTAAACAAACAATACTTCTGTAAAATTATGTAAAAACGGATTTTTACAAATTTTCAGCCATTTTCACATACCCATATGGACAAAATTTCTGTGTTGACAACGCCTGAAATGACCTGACCCATTTTTGGTGTTTTCTCTTGCTCTTTCATGTGCATCTGTCTCTTTCCCTCTGCCTGGCACTGCGGGCGTACTTATAGGCCAGCTTGGGGTTATAAAGTAATGATTATAGGTCGAAATACATGATTACTTTCACACCCTGTATGGAAGATGCGCCATGATTAGATTAGGTAAGAGGTAAAAAATATATTTTACGATGTTGTGAATATGTACAACTCTATTCGTCAGAAGTCAAACATATTTTATGAATTTATGTATGATCCTACAGAGGATTTTAGGCTCGTATTTATAAAGCGATCTCAAGATTGAGAGCAATATTAAGTATGGATTTGACAGATCGTTTTGTACTCAAATGACATTTCCGATACGGACTCAAACTCGCTGTCACTCTTGAGAGCTGATTATAAATACGGGCCTAAGTCTTAATAAAAAAAATAGTCATTTTAAGTTAGATACAAAACACAAATACTTATTTTAAATTCAGTTAAGAGTGTCTTCTTGTAAATGAAACATGAAAAAAATTGCGTTAGACGTTAAATAAATAAATTAATATCGGTGATAATTATCATTGGTATTTGTTACTCCCATGGGAAATGTCAATAAAACTAAACACATACATTTAGCTAAAACGATAGGTAAAACCACAGATACATATCTAGTTAAAACTCAATCATACATAAGTCAGAGGCCCGTATTTATAATCAGCCCTCAATAGTGACAGCGAGTTTGAGTTCGTATCAGAAATGTCATTCGAGTACAAAATCACCTGTCAAATCCGCACTCAATATTGCTCTCAATCTTGAGATCTCTTTATAATTACGAGCCTAAGAGTAACCATCGATCCAATTTATCTTTTATTTAACTTCAATAGTTACCTCTAGCTTCTTCTTCTTCATGAGACTGACAGCAAGTTTGGAGTTCGTATCAGAAATATCATACATATAATCACGCCTTTATCCCTAATGGGGTAGGCAGAGCGTAAACGACCTAAACAAAGTTCGTTCCGCCACGTCTGACAAGTTTTGAGGGTTATTCGAGATAGATCTGTATATTGCTATTACAGGTTGTCAGCCCATCGCATCGCCTAAATTACATTACCTCGAATCCCAAATAAAAATTAAATCCAGAAAAATCATTTCAGTACGATACGGCCTTGGCCATTTTTGTAAAAAATAATAATTGGGTGTCCCATATTAATACATCATCTGATAGATTAATTTATTATTACAGAAATTAGTTAATTAATTAGTTAGTTAATTAGAATTTAATTAATAATTAGGATAGAAAGCCAAATTTTTTAGTATTTCGACCTATATTTCCTTGGGAAGAGTTGTTCAGTTTCATGGGCAAATTCACATCTCTCAACGTGCATATTAACTGCCTCGGTTGTCTAGTAGTCTAAGCCGTGGGCTTACGATTCGGAGGTCCTGGGTTCGATTCCCAGGGGGGGAACACAAAGTTGATATTTGTCAATTTATCACTTCGTGAGGTTGTTTTCCCCAGTTTGCTTAGGACATTGCAGGCTGAATCACCTGATTGTCCGTAAAGAAAAGGGATTCCGTGCTTCGGAGGGCACGGTAAGCCATCGAATTTTTGAGTCGAACAACGACCCGATAAACCCTGGTGTCAGAGTTTTCAAACCGCCTAGTAGCACAGCTATATATGCCCCTGACATGGTTTCAGTAACGACCACTGTGCTATCAAAGACAGCGACCGGGACCGACGGCTTAACGTGCCCTCCGAAGCACGGAATTCTTTTTCTTTTCGGACAATCAGGTGATTCAGCCTGCAATGTCCTAACCAAACTGGGAATCGAACCCAGGATCTCCGGATCGTAAGCCCATGGCTCAGACCACTAGACCACGGAGGCATGTTTAGGACGTTAGAAGCATAGAAGTCCGCATAACGACATTTTAATTATCTAACGCCATAATAGCCGTCTCACTTACTCCTGACGAGGGTCTGCTGTGGTCACTAAATTGATTGTTACTGTAAATGGATGGGTTAATTCCATAACATAAAGTACCTAATTAAATCAAACTTCAAACTAAACTTGCTGGCCTCAAAATGGTATTTCTTATAGGTTCAGGGTTACATACAGTGCTGTAAGAGCCAGCTTGACGCAAACAGCAAAAGGCCCCGCAAAGGGCCGCCTGGCACCCTCTCACCGGAGTCCGGCGCCAAACAGCTTGCTGTGTTCCGTCGGTGCGCGAGCCATCTTCGACTCTGTCACGGTCATCGCTGACCTTTGTGTCTAGAGTCAAGAGCTAACACATAGCAAGTAAAAAGACAGATCCTGTCAACGAAACTCAACAGCTTTCACCAGGTTTTTTTTTAAAAGAGAAATATGAGGACAAACCCTTTTCAGATTCTTGTCATGAACGACCCGATGAAATACTGTCAGAGATTTTTAAACCGCCTCATACATGCGAATAGGCCTCTGACATGGTTTGTGTAACAAATATCAAAGCTACCGGGACGTCCGGAACCGAAGTGCCCTCCGAAGTACGGAATCCTTTTTCTTCAAGACAATCAGGTGATTCAGCCTGCATTGTCCTACCTAACCAAACTGGGGAAAATATCACAAAGTGATAATGATAACTTGACTCCAGCTAGTAAATCTCCCAGAGATAGGCCAACTGCGCAGGACTAGTTTTTAGTGCCCAAGTGTTTGCGCAATCTCTATTCCTTCAATCTCTTATTCTGATGGGAAAGATTGACTGACACGACCAAAGAGAAATCAGGCGCAGGACCGACTATTTACATGCCCATCCATGGATTATCTTAATTTTCGGACAATCAGGTGATCAGCCTGCAATGTCCTAACCAAACTAGAAACAACAACACAAAGACACTGTCCCCCGCCGGGAATCGAACCCGGGACCTCCGGGTCGTGAGCCCATGGCTCAGACCGCTAGACCACGGAGGCTGAACAGTAGCTGACATTGTGACCTACTTCCACTACGCACTTGATGGCCGAGTAAAAAAAAATCAATAGAGACGACATGGCGATGTGTGGGGCGGTATGGATAACTCGTTTCTATTATAAACTTGAAATTTTCTTCTGTTGAAATTTTGTTCTGTTGTACTTCCATGCTGGACTGGGAGTGATAGAAAAACGTAGAATGTGCCAGCTGCATCTCCTCCCGGGCATGCTGTAAAAACCAGTTCGAAGATTCGAGGGTTTCAGTATATTGTTATTTTAGTTAGGCGATGGGCTGACAACCTGTCACAATACAGATCTTTAAACAACCCTCAAAACTTGTCAGACGTGGCGGAATGACCTTTGTTTGGCTCGTTGACGCTCTGCCTACCCCATTAGGGATACAGGCGTGATAATATGTATGTGTATGTATGTATGTATGTTTTCTTCTGTTTTTTTTTACATTGGAAATAGAAAAAGGACAGAAAGATGTGCAACTTGGAGCGATATAAAATACTAGCTTTCATCCGCTTTAAATGAGTTTTCCCGTTGAAATTAAGGTTTTAGGAAGTGCTTTTTCTAGGACACTGCCAGGTTTCATTTCCGATCCGTCTACAGTTTGAATTTGAAACCTAAACAAACATCCGAATAATTAAAACATGCAACAAAAACCTTTCGCATTTATAATATTAATGGGAAAGATTTGTATTTTGGGAGAGTTCTATATTCGCTTTAAGGTTTTTGTCATTACAAACTTATTAAGTAGTCCTCTCCGTATATCTAGTATGGGGACAACAGCAATGTTAAGTTTGTCCTTAGTTCATATTTTTGTGTGAAAAAAGTCTCGATGCTCGTGAAGTCAGTACGGAAGCCTCGGTGAGCGAGTCCAACTCGCACTCGACCGGTTTTTTTTTTATTCCTTACCTGCAAGAGTACAAGATTCCTCATAACCCATGTGACGCAACATTTTTGTTTGTAGTTTTTACACGAATGTAAGCTGTTACCGCCATTGTGATTTACCACATTGTTGTGCGACGGAGGTGGCAACCAAAACACATGCAAAAATGCACATTATACTTACAAGTCACGCCTTCATTTCTAGTGCGGTAGGTAGAGCGTTAAATGCATCGTTACAGAGAGTTTTCGCCAAGTTTAGAGGGTGTTTTATTATTATTATCAAAATAGGATCCAAGTTAACACGTTGCGTGGTCAAGGTGGCAACCAAACACCAGCCAAAATGCGCACAAGACGATTAGGTTACGGCTGATAATCACGCCTTTATTTTCTACCATATGAACCAACAGCTCATTTTTGGCCACATCAGATAGGTTTAGAGTGTTATTTCAGAAACTGTAGCGTAGCGACAGGATGTCAGCCCATCGCCTATAATGGGCGCTTTTCCACTAGACGGCACGTCAACGGCAACGGCGACGGCACGGTACCGTCGACGATATCGTAGGTCAGATAATGTATGAAAATCAATAAAGTTATATGACACGCTTTTCCACTTGCCGTTACGGCACCGTCACGTTATGTCATCGATTGGGCGCTTTTCCACTAGACGTCACGTCAACTGCAACGGCGACGGCACGGTGACGATCACGTGACAATATCTATGGGAATCGATGACATGCCGTGACGCAAGCAAGCGGAAAGGCGTGTCATATAATTTCATTGATTTTCATACATTGTCTCACCTACGATATCGTCGACGGTATCGTGCCATCGCCGTTGCCGTTGACGTGCCGTCTAGTGGAAAAGCGCCCATTGCTCTGAATAACCAAGCCAGGCTGTTCCCATCCATACCTATTATAGGTATCCTTCATTTTCCATACAAACACACAGAGACATGCTGTTAATATTAAAGTTTGATTTTGTTGACAAACATCTACTTTGTTTTCGTTGTTTTGATACTGAAGCAAACTGAAGTCTGAAACCTGAAATCTGACCGATTTCTTTTGCATTGGTAACTATCACCATTCACCCAAGGGATCGGTTCAATACAGAAGTCAACGAAACTGAACAACTTTTACAAAAAAATATATTCAGGAAATGATAAAGTTTTGGCTTCGCCACATGAATTTGGGTGGTAATTTTTTTTGTATGGGGTAACCAAAGATATTTTTACTTTCTAATTGATTAGGCGCTTTTCCACTAGACGGCACGTCAACGGTAACGGCGACGGCACGGTATCGTCGACGATAATCGTAGGTGAGATAATGTATGAAAATCAATGAAATTATATGACACGCTTTTCCACTTGCCGGCACGGCACCGTCAGGGCATGTCATCGATTCCCATAGATATTGTCACGTGATCGTCCCGTGCCGTCGCCGTTGCCGTTGACGTGCCGTCTAGTGGAAAAGCGCCCAATTTCTACGTGAAAGTTTTTTTCAGTTTCGTTGACTGAGCAAGCATTATAATTCCGTGCTGTTATTGCTACGCCGTAGCAGATGTCTACGAAGTTACTTTCCTTTGGGTTTTTAACATACAAACATATAATCACACCTTATAATAGGGTAATGGGGTAGGCAGAGCGTAAACGACCTAAACAAAGGTCGTTCCGCCACGTCTGACAAGTTTTGAGGGTTATTCCAGATAGATCTGTATATTGCTATAGTGACAGGTTGTCAGCCCATCGCCTAAATTACAATACTGAATAGCTGAAACCCTCAATCCCTTAGCAGATTTTTACAGCATGCCCGGGAGGAGATGCAGCTGGCACATTCTATGTTTTTCTATCACTACCAGTCCAGCATGGAAGTATGTTTCTAGTAGTAGTGTACCATATGTCTATACACAAATCCTGATAAAAAGTCTACTAAGGCACGATCACTGACTAGACAGAGACAGAAGAAAAGAAGGACTTAGGCTCGTATTTATAAAGCTATCTCAAGATTGAGAGCAATATTGAGTGCGGATTTGACAGGTGATTTTGTACTGGAATGACGTTTCTGATACGAACTCAAACTCGCTGTCACTCTTGAGAGCTGATTATAAATACGGGCCATAGACTTCCTATAGGCCCTGCTCTATGGTATCTCTATGACAGGTCTTTCTAGTCACCGGTCAGGCTATAAAGTTATTATAATACCTATAAAACCCATGATATTCAAAGTTCATGAAATCATTGAACGACCCGACTTTACCAATGTTTACCAGTTATGATAAAGTACCTATATTGTATTGTATTGTTATTTTATTAACTGCCTCCGTGGTCTAGTGGTCTGAGCCATGGGCTCACGACCCGGAGGTCCCGGGTTCGATTCCCGGTGGGGGACAATGACTTTGTGTTGTTGTTTCTAGTTTGGTTAGGACATTGCAGGCTGATCACCTGATTGTCCGAAAAGTAAGATGATCCATGCTGTCGAATGGGCATGTAAATAGTCGGTCCTGCGCCTGATTTCTCTCTGGTCGTGTCAGTCAATCTGTCCCATCAGAATAAGAGATTGAAGGAATAGAGAGTGCACTTGTGTGTTGCGCAAACACTTGGGCACTAAAAACTAGTCCCGCGCAGTTGGCTGATCTCTGGGAGATTGGCCGCCGTCACCGAAAATCGGTTGGGAGGACTATTATTTTATTATTAACTGCCCTAAGTGTCCCACTGCAGGGCAAAGGCCCTTCTTTCATTCCTCCCTGTTTTGAGCCTTCTCTAACCAGTTTTGGGCGTATACATCTAGCTCGTCTCGCCATCTTTTTCTGGGACGACCTCGTGCCCGTCTCGCGTTAACTGTCTAATGAGTCGTTGCACACCGAAATGGCGCTAAATTTAAAAATCTCTAAATGTAAACACAGAAAAACTACAATAAAACTATTTTGATACTTTTATTTTATTTCTATAGAAATATCAAAATGGTTTTTTTTTTGTTTAAAAGTATCAAAATAGTTTTATTGTAGTTTTTCTGTGTTTGTGTGATTTTTAAAATTCGCGCCATTTCCGTGTGCAACGACTCATTAGACAGACTCTAGGGCCCGTATTGATAAATAGTACTCGAGACTGACAGCAAGTTTGAGTTCGTATCAGAAATGTCATTCCAGTACAAAATGACCTGTCAAATCCGCACTTAATATTGCTCTCAATCTTGAGATCGCTTTATAAATACGAGCCTAGTTCTTCTTGCCCAAGGCGCATCTGGCATCCTAGCGTCATGTCCAGCCCAATCTCACTTAAGGGATGCTGCCTTCTGACCTACGGCCCGTATTTATAATCAGCTCTCAAGAGTGACAGCGAGTTTGTGTTTGTATCAGAAATGTCACTTCAGTACAAAACGATCTGCCAGTGTCGAGTGTAGAAGTCTACAGTATTCTTTCTTGAGTAATCTTAACCTACACTACCTAGCTTAACCTAGAACTCATTAGATTGCGAATGTGGTGCCCACAATCCAATGCTGAATGAAGCTTTACGTGGGAGCGTCGATTCGAACCATACGGGATTGCGGTACTTCATTTCTCACTTTCACCCATTGACTTTCACTACCGGCACATTATTATCCTAATCCCACTACACTATCACAATATTAGCCGCGAAAAACTAAATTAGAAAGCCAGAAAATCCGGCCTGCAGCGATTCGTTATGATTCCCGCGTAAAACTCCGTTTTTTTTTTTTACTTTGGCTGAACGCTTTTTGCGTATTACTACAGACAGATAAAACGTAGGAAATCATAACGCGAAAAATATCTAACAGCGCGATTTGTAACATATTTATAAGATCAGCTTGTAATAATAAATATTAATGTATATTATTACTAGATACGGATATTATTAAAGTTGATAAAAGATGCTATAAAAACTCCGATTCTACTCTTAACTTCCAACTCAAACGTCTATAAACTAGACAAATCTGTTACATCTGGCAACATTATCCGCAACCTTTAGCCGCGCCGCACTGCGGCCCGTCGAATCTAGGTCACGTTACTGCGACCGTACGCTTCTAGAGGCCTTTGCCAGCCCTGGGATAAAGAAGTAGGCTTTGCCATTCTAGGCTGTATTTATTTTATTTTATTTATTTTATTTAAATAGGTTTAGACACAATAAATATTACAATAAAACATTCATAAATCCGATGCCCACTTACAACTAAACACAACATTTATAGCAAAGCAAATGTATACAATTAAAAGAATAGTATATGTAATAAGTAGGATAAGTAATAAAGATCAAATTCAACAATCAGATACATAAATAAAACATTGAAATTAGAATTAGTATCAATAAATTCATCATCATCATCATCATCAGCCACATCATCAATAAATTAGAATTAAAAAAAGGTAATTAAAATTAATTAAAAAATAATAAATAAATAAATAAATAATACATTAGAATTACAATTTGAGATTGTTTTAAAATTACAATTTAGCTTTAAAATTGGGTACTTGACTAGGTAGCTTAAAAAATTCAAAACGTTTATACTTAAAACTAATGGCTAAAAATATTGTGGATTTCATTCATCATTTAAAAAAAAGCACATTTCGATTTTAACAATCGAATTAAAAGTATATAAGTTATTGATTTGATTAGTCAATATTTACTAAAATGTGACGTCATAATTTACTATTTTCATACAAAAAAGCGTTTTTGACATTTCATAAAAAGTTGCTGATTTGACTAGTTTGAAAGTAGCCAATTTATAGCGAGCTTTGTCTTTGCTTTTTGAGACTACTTTTCAGAATGAGTAGTTTCTTCCATGCTAGACTTGTGCTAGACTGGGAGCGATAGGAAGGCAATGTGCTGCTTCTTCTTTATGCTCCTGCAAAAACCACGAATCAGGGTTTCAGTGTATTGTAATTTAGGCGAAAGACAACTTACCACCATAGCAATACACAGTTCATACTTTCTGAAATGGGAAATCTTTAATTGTAGCACTATTAAACTAAATGTTCTAAAAAAATATAAAAAATACTGAAAAATACTATATGTTGGTAAAATTAAAATTAAATAATAGTACATTACGATATAAGTGCGGTGGGTTGATCATTACAGCCGAGGCGATATTGCTAGCCCGAGCCGCAGGCGAGGGCTATAAGAAGGCAGAGGCTGTAATTATCAAAGCGCACGTATGTCGTACGACGTTTTATAACATATTTGCGAGGAAATAAATAGAACTAGATAAAAAAAAATATCAATACAGCGAAAAGAAAAAGCGCACATCTTTACTTATTCACAAATTAGGATGCTCGCGCATCAACGCTTTCTTTTTTAAGCCATAGTACAAAGAAACAAAAACCAGCCAGTATTACTAATAAAGTAAATTTTTTTTTTTGATTTTGTTACAGATAAATGGTTGTAATTTATTGTAAAAATTAATTAAATCAAAGAATTCAATGTTTATTTTATTATACTTTATCTCCCAAAGTTAATTTTATTTATAAAATGTTGACCACTTTTCTGCCATAAAAACTCTTTGCTAAGATTTAAAAAAGTACCGTTCGATAAACCGTGCGTTTTACCTAATTAAAAAAAAACTCGTGTGTTTTACAGCACTCGTGCATTTTACATTACGATTACGCACAAGTATGTAATAAGATACAATACAATATTGAAATTGGTGTAATAAGAGACCCTTTACGAGCAAATGTGTTATAAAATAATAAAAGAAATACTGGCCACTCTTTCTGTCTCCAATTCAAATTCCGAATCATCGCTTACATTTCTCTTTTTTTCATCCATCAGAACCCTCATTTTTTATAATTTCGTTCTCTATTTTATTCCGAAATAAGTGTAAGCAGCGAAGTCTGCATTTTATGGCCCGTATTTATAATCAGCTCTCAAGAGTGACAGCGAGTTTGAGTTCGTTTCAGAAATGTCATTCCAATACAAAATGACTTGTCATGCAAATCCGCACTCAATATTGCTCTCAATCTTGAGATGGATTTATAAATACGAGCCTATAAGTGTTTCTCGTCCGCTTTTCCAATTGCCGGCACGGCACCGGCACGGTATGTCATCGATTCCCATAGGTATTGAAGAAAGATTGCCCTCGATTCTGGCCGCCACATTTTTAACTAATTTTAAGATAGCGCTGTCACTTTCTTTACTTTAACATAAGAACAGGATAGCAAATAATCACATGTGTTTGACGTTCCTAATTTGACATAAGCTGCTTTAAATAAGAACCGAGCATAGAGCATGTTCCTTATTTTACGTTAAATAAGCAATCTAATGTCAAATTTAAGCAATTTAATGTCAGATTAGGAATGTCAAAGTCATGTGTTATTGCTATCCTGTTCTTATGTCAAATATAAGAAAGTGACAGCGCTACTAAGAATTAGAATTAGTAACTGGACGGCGTGAATCGAGGCCATGTCACGTGATCGTCGCCGTGCCGTCGCCGTGCCGGTGCCGTGCCGTCTAATGGAAAAGCGCCCATTGTGTCTCTCATATTATCTTTTATTTGTTTGTTTAACCGCTAATTATTGTTAAGCAACCGGTTAAGGGAGGTCCCGGGGCCTCACAATACTACTTAGGCCCGTATTTATAATTAGCTCTCAAGAGTGACAGCGAGTTTGAGTTTGAATCAGAAATGTCATTTCAGTACGAAACGGCCTGTCAAATCCACACTTAATATCGTTCTCAAGCTTGAGATCGCTTTATAAATACGAGCCTTAGTAAAACGAAATACGCTTTAGTTATGAAATTAAATCAAAACACTGCCTGCCATAAAAATGCTTATCACCAGTGATGTTCATCATCACTATCAATTTCATGTGTAACCATCGATGATAGACAAAATTTTGGATTAATTATTGACAGTTCGACATAATAAGCAATGGCCCCGAATAAAAGAATGAATGATTCCTGATTTTCGGTGAAGGCAGCCGACCTCCCAAACAACTACGC